>ML799946.1:184877-225184 GCA_009831015.1 Picea engelmannii | reverse complement strand
AAGAATTTCAATGAAGCTAGCAAAGATGATCACTGGGTTAAAGCAATGAATGATGAACTTGATCAGATTGAGAAAAACAATACATGGGAGATGGTTCAAAGACCTGAAGGTAAAAACGTCATTGGCTCCAAATGGATCTTTAAGAATAAGTTAAATGAGCAAGGACAAGTTATCAGGAACAAAGCAAGGTTAGTCTATAAAGGCTATGCTCAGATAGAAGGACTGGATTTTGGTGAAACACTTGCGCCCATAGGAAGATTAGAAGCTATCAGAATGTTTCTTACCTATGCTTGTCATAAAAGGTTTAAAGTCTACCAAATGGCTGTCAAGTCAACCTTTCTAAATGGAGATTTAAGTGAAGAAGTCTATATGGAACAAACAGAGGGTTTCACACTGTCTAATAGCCCTAACTTAGTATGCAAGCTGAAGAAAGATTTATATGGTTTAAAACAAGCCCCTCGAGCCTGGTATCATATATTGGATACGTATCTCAAAGACAAAGGGTTCAAGAGAGGAACAACTGACAGTAATCTGTATATTAAAACAGAGGATAATAATTTGCTCATCATATTGGTCTATGTAGCTGACATCATCTTTTGATGTAATAAGGATTCATTGGTACA
Organism: Picea engelmannii; assembly: GCA_009831015.1. Lineage (NCBI taxonomy): Eukaryota > Viridiplantae > Streptophyta > Pinopsida > Pinales > Pinaceae > Picea > Picea engelmannii. The sequence goes on along the minus strand of ML799946.1, from coordinate 224,561 downwards.
ATGGTTTTCTTCTGCCATGGAGTCTAAATTTGAAATGTCTATGATAGGAGAACTGTCATTTTTTCTTGGTCTGCAAATTACTCAGAGGCCTGAAGGGATGTTCATTTCTCAAGAAAAATATCTAAGAGAAATGTTGAAAAGGTTTCAAATGGAATATTCTAAACCTGTGGGTACACCTATGGCAACTGGATGTAAATTAAGCAAGGATGATGATTCACCTGATGTTGATCAAAGCTCATATCGATCAATGATAGGAAGCCTGATGTACATCACAGCATCTCGCCCAGACATAATGCATGATGTAGGAATGGTAGGAAGATATCAGGATGCACCTAAACAAGGTCATTTGCAAGCTGTCAAAAGGATATTCAGGTATTTGAAAGAAACAATGACTTATGGTCTGTGGTATCCCATAAATCAAAATCGTCAGTTGACTGCTTATTCATATCCAGATTGGGCAAACTATGTTGATGAGAGAAAAAAAACCAATGGAGGAGCATTCTTCCTGGGTGACTCCCTAGTAGCCTGGCTTAGTAAAAGGCAAGGTTTCATTTCTTTATCAACCACAGAGGTAGAGTACATTGTTGCTGCTACCTGTTGCACTTAGGTATTATGGATGATTCAGACACTTGCAGACTTGGAGGTAAAATACACTGCACCGATCCCAATTCATTGTGAAAACACTAGTGCCATCATTGTGTCTAAAAATCTTGTATTCCACTCCAAGACCAAGCATATTCCAATAAAATATCATTTTCTGAGAGAGTAGGTATCCAATAAGATATTTCAGGTCCATTACATTCCAACCACAGAACAAATTGCAGACATTTTTACTAAACCTCTACCCAAGACACCATTTGAATATCTCAGACAGAAGTTGGGTGTTATCCCGTCTCATATGTAATAGAGTCCATCCTGTTAGGGGGAGTCCTGTATTGGTTGCATATATGATACCTCCTAAAATTAATAATGCAACAACTCAAGGGGAGCATGTTTTATTTGACATTATTGTCAAAGGGGGAGAAAAGGAGTTGTCTAGATTAGATGCTACAGTTGGAGGTCCAAACAGATTAGCGCAGCTATTCAGGGTTTCCATCAATGCCAAAGGGGGAGATTGTTGGAAGGTTTACAGTTGGGAGTAAGCTTGTCATTGATGGCAAGAACAACGATGGAAAAGATCATCATGATCAACAACGCAGTGATAATGGAAGAGTAAACTCCATTTTAGAATTTCGGATACCCACTTCACAACCGAAGTGGCGAAATTGCGAAGTGATGAAATAGCGAAGCGACGAAATTGCGAAGGTGGACGAAATCATGAAGCAGTGAAATTGTGAAGTAGAGAAATCACGAGAAGATATAGGCTGTAGGATCTGGGGTATCTACGAAGGCTCAATATCCATTAGATATGGTGAAGCGGCAAGACAGATAAGTCCAAGAGTCATCCAACTCCCCAAAACTATGAAGGAATCTTGGCTGTCCATCGGGGATAGTAATGGACCGTTGATCAAGAGGACGCATGGCAGAATATCATCATGTCACTGACTGGAAACTCAAAGGAACGGGGTTCCCTAACTTCTTGAATTCACGATATGCGAAATTGTGAAATAATCTCAACCGTTAGATCAAGGTGAAATATGGACCGTTGATCAGGCACAATGAAGGCTCATGGAGTTGCAAAGTCCCAATAAAATATTGACCATTGATCCAAGAGGGACGTGTGGTAGAAGACCAGAGCATGTCAAAGCTCCATCTTGGATTTTTGCGTATCACGACTTGGAGTGACGAGAACCTCCATCACAGGAATCGCGAGATGCGAACTCACAATAAGATCTGGACCGTCAAATCACCAAGGGTTCTGGATCATTGATCTAAGCTCCATCTCGGAGCTTCGCCTATAGGGACTTGGAGTGACAAGAACCTCCATCTAAGGAACTGAAATATGTGAATTCACGATAATATCTGGACCGTCAATTCACCAAGAACGTGGACCGACGATCTGAGCTCCATCTCGGAGTTTCGCCTATATCGACTTGGAGTGACGAGAACCTCCATCTAAGGAACAATGAGTTGCGAGATCATGATAAGATCTAGACCATTGGATCTATGGATATTTTAACCGTCGATCAGACTCGATGAAGTTTATAAACTCGCAAAATATGAAGCACCTTTTTGGCACAGCCTGTGGTCACCGCCAGTGGTCATGAGAAAGGAAGGAGTCAGTTTAGATAGGATCCATTTCAGGGTTTCGGGGATCGTGACTTGGAGAGTTGAGATGCCTCATCTCTAGATTCATGAAATAAGAAATAACGAAAGAACATTATGCATAAGCGCATGGTCTCAGCCGGTGGTCACACCATCAAAGAGCTGAAGAGAAGAGTACGTGCAGACAAGCTTCCTTTCGGTGTTTCGAGGATCGCAACTTGGAAAGTCGAGAAACTTCACAACGAAATTAATGAAAAGATGAAATGAAAAATCATGAAAAGCATGTTATGAACAAGTGCTTGGTCATAGCCATGGTCATATAAAGGAAGGATCCAGCGCAGAAAATCTCTGTTTCGGAGTTTCGGAACTAGTGACATGGAGACTCAAGATGTCTCATTGTAGAATCTTCGAATTGCGAAAGTGAGAAACGGGTAAATAACGTAAGAAATCATTATATTTAATCCAATGATGGAGGTGAACATGAGCACGATCAGAGGGCTAATGTTGATCCTCACAGTGTAATTGCTAGAAACCATTGATGGTTTCTACTAGAGGATGCGAAGAGACTTCTGTGTGATTCCCAGAGTTGTTGAAGAGTTACATGGAATCTGCCAGTGGAATGAAGACGATTCATGGAGTAAATTGACAGTTGGATGAGGGTTGGAACTCATAACTAAAACATAAAGGATGAGCTCGACTGTAACAGAGAAGACGAAGAGTCTCAACTGCTAGAGAGAAAAAGGAATCTTGGCATAACACCCGGTGATGATAGACACAGGGGTTGAACTGCCAGAGAAGCTGAAGAGTCACAATGATGATCACTCAGAGCACTTGAGATGTGGAGGATATTGTCACGGTATGAGAATGTAGAGGAATGGAGAATATTGCATGCACAAGATGCACATAAGCTATATATACACGATACATAGAAGAGATGTGGTTGTTGTTGTTGAAGGTGATTCATGTGTGAAGGAGGAGGGACGTGCAGCAACTGAATTGAACAGAAGAGGAACTGTGCAGTGAATGGACATGGTGCATAGAGAATAAAAGGCAGAAGAATAGACAGCGCAAGTCAGGTGTGCAGGAAGCTAGTGAGGCAGACAGAGAAACGAAATGCATTAGAACAGTGATAAGACTGGTAAGTTATTATTGAACACTATATCACTATGATAGGTTTCAGTTTTTCATTTTCATAATCCAAGGTGGTAGGGAGGTGCTAGGGAGGATTGTTGTCCTCAAAGGTTCAAGTGGGTGCTTGAACACAGAGATTTGTAGCTTCCTTCTAGTCGGTGCTAGAGAAATCAGGGAGTTGGTGCTAGAGAAACGAGGGAGTTGGTGCTTCCTTCTAGTGGGTGCTAGAGAAAAACAAAGAGTTGGTGCTCTCTGCAAGTTGCAGCTTGAAAAACAGAGGTTGTAGACTCACAATGAGTTGGTTCTCATATGTATTATAATTTGAAGAATGTAATTAATACTTATCATATAAAGAAGAAGAGGTTTTTACCCTGTATGGGATTCCTTGGGAAATATCTGTCTCTGTGTTTCTCATATATGTGACTGATGTTGAATGTGACATTGTTTATTTCCCTGCATTATTGTGATCATCATTGAGTGTCTTATAAATATTTTAAAAGAAGAATAATTGTTTAAGCTCGGTGACAATTGATTCACCCCCCCTCTCAGTTGTCCAACAAGTAGATCCTGAAGAGGGGGAACACCTTTTCCATTCACGGGTGTGGGTGAAGGGGACCCCATTGCATTTCATTGTTGATAGCAATAGCCAGAAGAATCTCATCTCAGCTGACGTTGTCAAATAGTTGGGGTTATCGACAACACCATACCCGCAACCATACAACATTGAGAGGCCTCACTAGGGACGAGATCTTCATGTCAACCAATAGTGACACCTATCATATGGCATCCATCCCTTCAAGGATATGGTAGTGTGTGATGTTTCCCCTCTTAATTTTTTTGATGTTGTTTAGGGCCAACCATATATGTGGAAACATCATGTTGTTTATGAGTCTCGACCTCGTAGTGTCATTATTACTCTAGGGGGTCAGCTCTACAAGATACCATAGGTAGTTCCAACTATTGTTCCAAAAAAATGGTACCTCAAGGTAATATCTCATACTTCAAAATCCATCCTTTTCACAGTCTATTCGAAGGATGAACAAAATACCACTACAACCACTGCAGCCTCAAAACCTTCTATCAAGCAGAAGTAGATTGCAAAAGAGAAAGAAGATATTATTTCTTCACCTACAATGGTGCCTACACAATTCTTCGTCAATCCCAGGGAAAACATGTTGGTGGAACATATTCAACCCCACCAGCAATAGGTTCGTGACAACCTTCCATGGACCAAACAATTCATCTTCTCCAACAAGGCACACAACTCACCAAGATTCAGATTCAGAAAATGTTTTACCCTCTTCCCCAGGAACTCAACGCAATGGAAACCATTTCTTCCTAAGTGGGGAGGATTGATCTAGGTGGATATTGATGGCCACCCACCTATTCTAAATTCCAACTGGATCATCCTGACAGTTTTCAGTTCAACACACTTCTCTGTAATGGGGAAATTTCTTTGTAATTGTGGGTTCTACACTTACGTGGTTGTCTTAAATCCCTACACTGAATCCATGTGGATATTGGTGGCCTTCCACCTATTCCAAATGGCTTATTTTATAATTTTTCATGTCAATACATCTTTTTCTACTTCTAGGGTTGTTTTGGGGCTCTAAACAATGTTTTCTTGGCTTGCCACAGTCAAATTGTAGACAGAGTCAGAGTTTGACATCATAATGCATAGATATCAAAAATACCTTTCCAATGGGATATCACGTGCCTAAAACTAAGGTCAAATGCAAATGTTGTGACCCCAAGAATTTAATGTACTAAGTTACCCCAATGGGGCCCACATGACTTTCGACGTTTCATCTCCCAGGGTTATATTTTTCGATGTCTAGGGTTTTGGAATTCATGTTTATCATAAAAAGGACTTTAGAGCCTCATTGTAATCATCTTCTTGTGAATGAGCATAGGCGTCACATCTCTTCTCAGAGATAAATATTCCACCATCCTAGCGAGTCTTGCACTCTGTATTTTTACAATATCTGTACTTTTCTTTCATTAATAGAAATCATGTATTTTTTTATTTCTCTATTTCTGTCAATTTTTATGTGTATTTAATTGTAATATCTCTTCTTTCATTTTCATTCCAAAAATAATCCGAATTAGTTAGACACTTAGGGATCACTTGCGAGGTCTTACCTCAGTCTAAGGAACATCCCAAGGGGATTTTGGGTTTTGACCCTACCCTTGCATGTATACTCAATTGTTGACTATTTCCCCAGGCTTTGGTGTTTTACGTGGTAAACTTAAAGGCCATAATATTTAGGGTTCCTACTCAAGGTGACAGTAGAGGGGAAAGTGTTACGAGGAAAATCACTATATGGAAAGGGGTAAACCACAACAGATGGAAATGAATGCAGAAATCAACTCTAATACCAAGTATGTTATATAGATAAAAGTTCTAACAAGACAAGATAAAAATCCTACCTCATCTGGGCATTCAAAGAAGACCACCGTTGCACACTCGACTCAGAGATATACACCTGCAACTTGTCCTCAACAACCAATATACAAAATCATATGGTGATAATACATAAGTTTAGCACATATAATAACATAATCCATCAATATTCATAACAAATATGCCCATGGAATAACAATTAAAATATTTGCAAGATATTAATTGGACGAGAAAAGAGTATTTCTATTAAAATATAAGCAAAATAAGTGTATGAATGAAAAACTTATGTGTTGTCACATCTCAGAACCGAGAAGCTAAGTCCCTTCTAGCTGGTCCTCCACCACTTCAATCATCCACCAAAGGAAATCTCGTATAAGAGAGACAATGAGGTTCTCCATCAAAGAGGGAAGATCTTGGGGCCTGAGCAATGTGTTCAAACTTAAAAGGACAAAGGGATGCAGACTCAATATGAAGTGAATAATTTCTCCAGAGTAATATTTCTCTCAAAAGTTGAATTCTTCTCCTCCTCCACAGTTTGGATATGGCCCATTTATAGCTTTTAAATGGAATTTAAGGGTCGAATCAAAACGTTTCTAGTATATGGAAGGTCAAGTATCATGGATCTCGTGACGTGACATGGAAACTCGACATAAGTTTTAATTTTGGGCACAAGTCCTGATGCATGTGAGATGTAGTGGTGCAACCTACATATACACATGTTGTATAATTGTTAGGGAACATATATGTGGAAAAATATGATTTTTAGGTCTGGGAAGTGCAAAGGGGGACTTCAAGTTCACATAGGGAAATGGAAAAGTATTTCTAAGAAAGTTGCATGGGGTGAGGAAAATATTGCTATAACATATGCCCCCTAATTTTTGAGGTCACAGGAGTATCTGCGATGGCCGAAATGGATTATAATTCCTAGAAGTGGATTAATGGAGACCCAGCTGGACTTGCTCATAAGAGTATTCAAATTCATAATGACTTTGTACACATGGATGCTAATTTGAATTACACTGCAAATCCATGTGGAAATATACCAAACAGTTGTTCATGGCTATGAATAGGAAATACAAAGTAGATACATGAAATACTTTGTTATAGTCACGAACAAGGCCCAATGAAAACCACTCTTAAAATCAATCTGAAGATATATGTATACAATGGAGTACAATATGATTTCTCATGATCACTAGAGTCGTATAGGTACTAGTCCAATGAAATGATTGCAATGGCTCAGGAAAGATGCTACTATAAACTGATGTCTTCAAGTCTTCTACTCGATCCGCCAAATGAGAAAGTCTAAATTATGTGAATAAAGGAGTTGAGGTTGAAAACAATGAGACTTCGTTTGATTACCGGTCATTGAGTTATACCATTAAAAAATGTGAGACAACCTACTGATAAACAAAGTAGGTATCAAGGGACCGAGTACATTATTACAAGTGTGAATAAAGGTGTTGAGGTCAAACACTTGAAGAATCCATCAATCAAGGGACATTGATGTATTCTGAATTGTCTATGGTGGGAGAACTTGCCACTAATGAATGCAATCCTCTAGGTACTCATAGGACTCTAGGCCTTATTTCCATAATAGATGGGTTGGATTCGATCGAAGGAGACTCATTGAAAGGATAGAATTAAGGCATCTCTCATCAATCAACATGAGGAACAAAGAAATAGCTTCATAATTTGGAGGAACTCAGACGAAGAACATATTCACGAACCAACGACCCTATGTGTATTTCACATGCACCAGATGCAATTAGTGCACGAAATTAGTCCAATGAGGAGATGTCAACTATTAGGTTCAAGGTTCCCTACCCATAATGAAAGTAGGACCAAGGTGCATGGTATGAATAGAAATTGATGTAACTCTAACACACACTGAGGGTATGACCAATATGGAAATTCAAGAGTTCTAAGAAATGCCCAACACGATCTTATAGACATCCTTTGAACAAGATCATGAGACACATGGAGGAATCTGGCATCATAAACTCAATGATGAAACTTTTTGATGTAGGAGGCATCAATTAAAATCTCCATAGGGACTGGAAGAGTAACCAGTCAGAGGAGTAAACTCTAAGTAATGAGCTCATATTCCTATGGTCATGCTAAACCCAAACTTTGGATGACAAGTGGACTCAAAAGTTTGTTCTTTGTTAAAAGGCAACACGACTTCTACCAACATGATATAATATTCCTTTCCTTCCCATTTTGTTTTTTTTTCATAAACAAATTAATGTTGTAATATATAGGAGGAAACGAGTGTCATGAGTAAGAAACTAGTTCCAACAGTGGAACATACTTATGCTCAATGCAAGGAGGTGCATGCAGGATATGGACACTCGAGGGAATGTTTCCTCTTATGGTACAGGGTGTCAAGCTGAAAAGGATATAAACAAGGCTATACTTGGTTGGTGATGCAAATTGTTGAGGTAATAGGCTTATAATCATGAAAGAAGGAACCGACAATTAGCTCAATACTGCAAGAAAGAGAATGAGATCCAATTACAATTTAAATCAAAATAATGTCCTTTATTCATAAATTTAGTCCCCTAGGCCCGAAAAAGGATAAAACAATACCTAGGAGAACTCTTATAGCCACTAGTGACTAGAGTATTCATTTTTGAAATTATTCTACTTGGTTTGAAAAAAGGGTTAAACTTACACCAAACATATGTCCTTTCAAATCCAATTAATGAGTTTGAAAGAGACAAGTTCACTCAACAATATTTTCACTTTTTGAGAGAGTCAGAAAAGATATTAAACAAGACTTGGTGATGTTGTTCTAGGAAGCATATTATGGGGGAGGCCAGGGCTCCCATGCAAGATTCTATGGAAATTCAACAACTCAAAGACAACTGACACAAGCTTGGGAAAACCCAAATCTTTCCATGTCGAGGAGGATAAAATAGTTGCAGAGGTTACCTTTTCTACAATATATCAAAGAATTCCCCTTATCTGGAAGGGTGTAGAAGAAGGAAGTCGATGCTCCACAATATTATTCCAGTCAAAGGAAACCTCCCTAGGAATTTAAGGGATCATATTCGGAGAGAGTGGAATGCTCCCTTGTGTAGAAGGTAAAGAACTAGAAATGCTAAGGACATGGCCGAAAGACACATCACCCCCAAAACGAAGAGTGGGATTGACCGAAGATTTCATCGACAATGTAACTTCCTTAAACTTGTCACTCTCCAAGAGAAGAGTGGGATCGACCAAATATTACATCGAAACAACCACTTCTTCAATTGTTGGTCGAAAAGGACATGAGACAACAAGGTCAAAAAATGCATCAGCCCCAAAACAGGTGTGGTGTCAGATGAATATTTCATCGACACGGTCGTTGGTTGAACATGATGTGAGATAACAAAGTCAAGAGATGCATCACCCCTCAAAATAAGAGTGGTGTTAGCTGAAGATTGCATCATCATGACCGATGTATCAATGAAAGAATGATTAGAATGTTGGGAAACCAAAGATGACTCAGAACCAAAAGGGCCCCTAGGAAAGGACCATGGTTCTTGTACCACTATAGTAGCAAGGAAAAAATTAGTAAGGTGATCTCCTCTAAAAAGTATACAAATGAATTTGGGCTTATGTCTTATACGTCTAGGATTATCAATCGCTTGAATTCCCCCAAAATGACTTGTAGTGGTTGGTGACATTCTCCCAACATGACTTGCAGAGGATAGTAGCAAATCGCCAACATGACTTATGGAGGTTGTGTTGATAGAAGAAATTGACCGCTCATCAACTGGAAGAGTGATTCTGGTCCGGGGTTGTCTAATTAACCCAAGCCATTTGGATTGACTCACCCTGATGGGTTTAATGGCACTGTTGGCCAATCTAAAGTCCTAAGGGAAGCAAAAAACAACTAAAAGAAATATAATAATTTACTAAATAATAATTACTGAAATATATATGTACATCTAAACCTATATATATATATATATAATTTATCTAAGTAATATTTATATAATAGTTCTATTTATCATATATACAATATATACAAATCACGAGTTTTAATCTAAACTCATAAAAAACGAATGTAAATTGGTTCTTTTAACAACAGTAATAAAGTAAGAGAAAATACTATTTATTTTTTATTTGTTTTCTTGTATGTATGCATTCATAAAATCAAATATTAAACTACTTAATTAAACAGAAAGATATAGATAGTGGAAATCATTCTATATATAAAAACTTCTATAATAAGCAAGCAAACAAAATAAAATAACAAACTAACCTATTAATGCATCCAACGTCTGTACAATAGAGAATATCCAGCCGCCTTTATCCGAGAAGTAAACCTGCAACGAATCTTAAGATTGCTCCGAATAAATGCGAAACAATATGTTGGAGATTGAGTTTTGATAATAGAACATATAATGGAGACAGTCACAGTGATCTTATGATTTACAAGTAACTACAATGAGATAAGTCTCCTTGTAAGAACTTGTATTTAAACATTCAACAGAAAATTAGAGATAAATCTCATAAAATGAATTGAATTGATGATCGCCCTGTATTATATCTAAAACATGACATATGGACAGCATGTAAAAAAAAAGGAATTATCTCAAGTTATAATAAATCATGAAGACAAAGGCTATCACCATCTATTATCACAATGAAATAAACAAAACTTAAACTAAAACATGATACACAAAAGCTAAAGCTGTAATACTACGTGTAATTGTCCATACTCCAGTACCAGGGAAGATGAGGAACTGTTTACAAAATGATAGGTTTATAAAGGCCTCAGGAAAGATAACTGTTTATGTTCCTGAGATGAAATTTGTTTCAAAACTAAAGGGGGATACAACCACCCTGATTTCACTAAATCCTCTAAAACTAACAACAGTTCATTTATGTTCATTCAAAATACATCATAGATATGACTGGAAGGTCTGAAGAGTGCCTCAAATCATTTTTGACATCATGGATCCCTGAATATCATGAAAGAAAAAGAAAATAGAAAGATTTCAGATACATTTTCTGTCATTAATTTACACAATTCGAATTGATATAACTGGCTATAGAATCTTACGATTCTGTAGCTAGTTATTTAGTAAATGAAATCTCATTTTATTTAACAAATAAAACAAACTAATTTGATAATAAAACAAACTAATTTGATAATAAAATATAGCTTATTTAACAAACCAAATAATCTAACTTAAGAATGAAAACAAACATGTTATTAATCTAAGAGATCATACCTGTAACCATGAAATCAAATCGTATCATGAAACCTTGGAGTTTACAATGGCTGTAGTAGCCTCAACATTTTTAAATATCACATGACCTATGGTTTTGATACGTTTTTCCTTCCCCTGGAGGACAGATTCAAGCATGTGGTTTTCATTTGTTAAAACATCGATCTTCTCTTTTAGAACCTTAACATCTGGCTGTTGAAATGGGATATCCGTATAATATATTTCAATCCATGATAAACAGACCTCACATTTTGACTGTGTGGCGGTTGCATCAGAACAAAGAAGATTTTTGACCGACGCACCCTCCAAATGAATAGTAGATTCATTGCAAGTCTTGACACCAGGAAACTCTAGATTGTCTTTCAAACAGGGAGGCAAATTATCGACAAAGTTATAGGGTCGGTTAGGGTATAGACCGAATGACAAAGGGTCTTCCTCTGCAAGGAATCTCTTAATTTCAGAGTCTGAGCTTCCGTGCACTTCAATCATATTGATTGAACTCAGATGAGCATTCGACTTATTACGAAGTCTCCTAGAAATTAGCCTGCCAACTCTTTTGTTTTTAAAATTGATATCAATATTACTCTTAAATCTCTTTCCTGTGGGCTTCTTTACATTTTTAACACAGTCATTTGGATGTGCAATCTGTTGAATGGCCTGTTGAATAAACTTGGGATTGATTGAGGGTTCACTGTAGGAGGCTAAGGCACATGCGTGAGTAGGTGGGAAGGGCACTGTAGCAAGGTCTGTAACAGAATAATAATAAAAAAAACACTCATCTTACCCAACACAAAAATTCTAAGAAATTTACCTCCAAAGGTCGAGGGATATTTCTGCAATGGTCTATTGTTTGGAGAAACTACCTACGATGAAGATAAAATGGCTCATTTCAGTTCTGGGTTTTAAAGGGTTTGTTCTAATTCGTAGCGGTTTGCTCAAAATCTCTCCCGCAAAATCGTCTCTCCAGCCAGCAAAAAAACCAAGATTAAACTCTACTAACAAAAGTGTAAAACTTCAAGGCTTGTAGAGAATCTTGTAGCTTGACTCAATAAATCCTCAGTAAGCTCCATTTGCACATCACCTACCTTAGCCCTATACCCATCGAAGGAGAAAGTGAATTCTTGGGCGATCTGTAAATTGAAACCCTGAAACTTCCTAATGAAAATGAGCCAGCCACTTCTCTCCAAATCTTCTCTGGCATTGTCATAAAAGAATAGATTTTGAATGTCGTTTGGTTCAACTCTCACAACATGATCCATTATGTATGAAAGGGTAATGAATCAAACACAACATAAAGGGAGGGTTTTTGAAACAAAACAAAGCCATAACCCCGAGCCCGTGACATTCCATCAGTGAATGGCATATGAACATAACTCATAATGATTTGATGTGTGATTATTGAAACGCATGTGAAGAGGGTTTGAAAATCCCAAGGGAGGTCTTGGGAATGATGTTTGCCTTCACATCACAACTCCACCTTTGCATCTAGTACGAGTTTAGGACCAAAACATTAAAACGAAAAATGAGTGCGTGCATCGTGGGTTCTATCATGAGGTTTGGGTGATTCAAAAATCCAAGACTTAGCAAAAGAAATATAAATCCAAGAACCAAACAAAACCATACCCAAAATATCAAATCGTGGGGGTCCTTTGATTAATGTAACCATCAATCTCTAAGCATGTTTTATGTTGAAAGGATCAAAACAAAGAGAGTAACTCTTCATGGCGAGGAACCAACTTCATTTATAAATTGTATGAACAACTTGACTTTGACAACATTTTGGAGCAGAAAGGTAACATAGTTGCAAATGATTCATGCTTCCATTCATGAACGAAGCATGAAAAATAATAATAGGAAAAAGCGACAACTTACAATTGTTGTTTCAAACAATGCATCCTGAAGAGTAATAAAAACAAATGACTCCGGTTAGGCAGCTATGTAGATCAATTTATTGATATAAAAAGTCAAAAACATGTTAAGATGCCAACAGGTTGGTGATGAATTCCCAGCATGACTAGAAGAGGTTGGTGACTAACCTTCAACATGACTAGTAGAGGTTGATGATGAACTCCCAACATGACTAGGAGAGGTTGGTGATGAATTCCCAACATGACTAGCAGAGGTTAGTGATGTATGTTCAGTTTGACTAGAAGTGACTAGATTTGTGCCCAGATATTACTTGCAGCGACTGGTTGATGATCTTCAACATGACTTCCAGAGTTTGTTGACCTATCTTCAACATGACTAGGACTTGTGCCCCCAACATGACTACGACTCGTAGTGACTGGACTTGTGCCCCCAACATAATTTGCAATGACTAGTTATTGGTCTTCAACATGACTTACAGAATTTGTTGACCTTTCTCTAACATGACTAGTAGAGGTTGGTGATATAATTCCAGTATGACTCACAGTGACTAGACTTTTGGTGGCAGCTAGTTGGAGCATTTGAGACCAAGGTTCTAGGAAATATTGGTTTTGAGAAATTGCAGGTCAGGAAGGGTTTTCGTATACACCATGGCCCTATATGGCAGGAAAGTATCCCCCTCCAAACTAATTCATAAAGGGTTGTAAGGGAATTTTCACTGAGGAAGCCTCTTGTGAAGAGAAAGCGAGATGACAAGGGTTACTCATGTGAGGATATATGTTTCCCCCAGATGAAGGAACTTTGTGAAGGGGGTTTCCCATACTATAAAACTGACTCCCCCCGGATGAAACACCAGAGGGAAGATGAAGGTCCTCCATGGAAAAATTGTTCGTAAGAACCAACATAGTGGAAGAATGATAGATGGAAGAGATATAATAAGTAGAATGACCATCCATTTGAGCACTTTCTCCTGGAAAAGTTAATTTAGGAATGGATCCATAGGAAGGAAGATTCCAACCTCCTACCATAAGAATTGGTTGAGGGATATGACTCCCATCAAACAAAAATGGAGAATAAGGAGGAACCATTCCCCTAGACCCAAAACTAGGATTCACATAAGAAAGCGAGGTAGAGGATGGAAAGTGTGAAGACATGTCTGGCATACCAAGAGAAATATGATTATAGGCCCAATGTATTGACTGAGTATTATGATTTTGTGTACCACTCAGAAATGAAAAAGGACTCGTCCCCATGGAATGAAAAAGTATCATGGGCTGGGTAGCACTACCTGAGGGAGTTGTGGGGGATCCCACTAACCATAGAAATGAAAACTCACGAAAACATACAAAATCCTAAGGTCAACTAATAAAAAACAAGCACACCAAAAATTAAAAAAAAGGCCAATATGCACACAAACATGATATAGTAGCTGAAAAGGGGCCTCCCTCACTAGAATAGGCATTACTCTCCCAAGAGGGGCTTTAGAATCCCTTCAAATTATCAAAGGTATCATAATCAATTATAAGGTCCCTTGTGGGCTTAACAATGCAATCGGTCATATCCTCCCAGAGAGGTAATCGTCCATAAAGGTTGTGTGTTTCCCGACCCTTATCTAACTCAAGGTTCTTACAAAATAACCCCTGCAAGTAACCTATGTGTCTACCTATGTCAAGAAACTAAAGCCACCATGATATAACCCATGTGCAGGTGAACAGTCATAAGTCTAGTCTATCGTATGGGCAAGGTAACAAATCCTGAAATCTTGAAAGATCCACCTCTCATAGAGGTAAAGGTACTAGGAAGACCCTGAAATACGAATAGATCCCCAGAAATATCTCTAATGCTAAGAAGGTATTATAGGGCTATTTATGTAACCAAATTCGAGTGACCTCGTGCTTAACTCAGGTGTGAGCAGAGCATCCTGACATCACTAATTACACAATGGATTTCACCACTCCCTTAGTCAGAAAAATATGTTGAGTTTAATAGCCTTGGAGAAGTTTACTCACAAAATCTTATTCCAAGGCCCTATATCCTATACTTGTTTGTGTACTCTGAAAAATGAAATCATTTCTAATCAATTTTAAATTAATCAGCATTACTTTTAATGGATTTTGTTTACTCAAAAGATGGGGTCATGAAAATAATGATGTTATGACTCAACAAATAAAAGAAATGAATATGAACATAACACTAAGTCCTAAACTTCAATTCTCAATAAATGATAATCTTTTCAAAATGTAACTTTAAATTCAACTCTACAATTTCAAATAAGATGTAATCTTTCCATACATGTATCAAGATCAATAACAAGAACCCAAAAGATCAAATTCCATAATGCAAAATGATTTTTATTGGTATTTTCAATATAAAGGAATGAAAATGAAAGGATTGAATAACAACTTGATATATAGATCCTACTATAAGCAAAAGAGACTAACCAAGCAATATGCCAAGAAGAAAAAGATGATGAGAAAGAAAAACAACCCAAAGATTCAACCAAAGAAAGGTTTCATATCACTTTGCAGGCACTTAACAGTCATGACAGAGACCCATGAAGACTCAACAACCATTCAAACTCACCCAACAAACAACAAAATCAACAATTAAGCAAAATCGGATTATGTACGTGACTATATAAGAAAAAAACGTGTTTGTATGCGCCCTATAGAATGACAGGTCTCATATGTATGTGTCTGTCAAGGGAAAAACCAGATATATGTATTAAAACACTGTCAAGTTAAGGACAAGGCCAAGAAACTCATACTCAAAATAGAACTAGGTTTTCAAGCAATCAAACGACAAGAAAACGCAAGCTAAAAGAAAGCAATCTAAGGAGAAAAATACTTGAAACGCCAAAAAGAATATTCAATCCCCAGTATGGTTTCCAATTATGTTATGAGGAAAATCACTCTATGTCAAGGGGTAAACCAAAACAAACAGAAATGACTGCATAAATCAACTCTAATCCCAGGTATGCTATATATATAAAAATGCTAACAACACAAGATAAAGAGGCTACATCATATAGACCTTCGAAGAAGACCAATGTTGAGCACTCAAATCAAAGCTATACACCTATAACTTGTCCTCAAAAACCAAGATACAAAAGAATATGGTGATAATATATAAGGTTAGCACATATAATAACATAATCCATCAATATTCATAACAAATATGCCCATGGAATAACAATTCAAATATTTCCAAGATATTAATTAGATGAGAAAAGAGTATTTATATTAAAATATAAACAACATAAGTGTATGAATGACAAACTTTCATGTCGGGACGTCTTAAAACCGAGAAACTAAGTCCCTTCCATCTGGGCCTCCACCACTTCAATCCTCCACCAAAGGAAATCTCATATAAGAGATACAATGAGGTTCTCCATCAAAGAGGGAAGACCTTGGGGGTTGAACAATGTGTTCCAACTTAAAAGGACAAAGGGATGTAGACTCAATATGAAGTGAATAATTTCTCCAGAGTAACTTTGCTCTCAAAAGTTGAATTCTTCTCCTCCTCCACGGTGTGGATATGGCCCATTTATAGCCTTTAAGTGGAACTGAAGGGATGATTCAGAACATTTCCATTATATGGAAGGTCAAGGATCATGGATCTCATGACGTGACATGGAAACATGACATAATTTTTAATTTTTGGGCGTAAATCCTGATGTACACGGGTTGTAATGGTGCAACCTACATATACACATGTTGTATAACTGATAGGGAATGTATATGTGAAAAAATATAATTTTTATCTCTGGGAAGTGCAAAAGGGGACTTCGAGTCTGCATAAGGAGGTGCAAAGGGACTTATGAGCAAGTTTCATGGGGTGAGGAAAATCTTTCTATAACATATATTCTCTATTGTACATGGTCCAGACATTGGTTAAACTCACTAGGGCTCCTTGGTGGGTAATCCACGATTCTTCCATGAGGGAACTTACGATGGGGTGTAACTCCATTAAGAAGGTCAACAATGTAACTGATCCAACTTATCTACCCAATCCATTTTCACATTTCTCTCATGGCATTGGATTTAATCACCAACTAGTGTGTTCACTGTGAAACATTTTGTTTGCATGGTTTGATTCCTAGTTTGTTAGTTGTGTGTTGTCTATTTTTATAGTGGGATTTAAATATTCTACCCTTTCTAGCATGGTTGATGATAGTATTTTTCTCTCACATAGGATGCAGGTATTTCCTCCAGAACATTATCAACCAATACCTCCCCATTCACCAAAAGATATTTCTCGTGGAGATATTGTTGATGAGGAAAATTACTCTGACACTAGGAGTGTTGCTACTCCTTTGATTGAATTTTATGAGGGTTTTATCACAAGTTTTCAGGAAGGTATTATCCACCCTGCAAACCAACCATTAACTAATCCCTTTTGATGCAGGAGCATCTCCCACGTCAAGCGATCCAGCACGGAAGGCAAGAGACAGTTGGGCAAGTGCCAGCACAAATTTTGAAATTTACCTTGGGATTGTTGCGCGAACATAAATGTAACAATTTAATGAAGCGCACTTGTATTATGCAATCGGACCTTGAGAGGATCGCTCTCATCCTTAGTAGGTAGGAGGCATTTAAGATAGTTAATGTAAAGTAGATGGAATTTAATTCTAGACTAGACAGTTGTAGAGCGCAAGAGGGAAACGGGATATAGACACCCTCATTGTGCATTTGTATTATTATTGAAGAAGGAAGAGCATAGAAGAGAAGCAGAGAGATATGGAAAAACACCCATGTACAGAGCTTAAATTAATAGAATAGGTTGATTCAAATCCATGGTTTTGTGTTTGTACTCTGTGTATGTATGTTGAATGCTATGCTCATGAGTGTTTGCTTCCTATTATACATTTTTCTTTGATATGTTGTGTATATGATTTCATGTTCTAAGTGAAGTCTGAAAGGAAGAGGGAATGAGTTTCAATTGCTTCTCTATATGAGAAATAATTCCTGCAAGGAGTGCAGTTGAAGTGTCCGCAAGGAGTGCGTTGACAGAGGGTTCAGATAGGTAGAATTTGTTCTCATCTCCACAGAAGTGCAGTTGGGCACAGGAGCCGTGCAAGGAGTATGCAGGCGAAGAAAAGTCTCAGGGTTACGGACCTGAGTAAGGTGTGAGAGACTGCTGCTGCAGGAGTGTGTAGATTCGAAGGTATTCAACACTTGGAAGTGTTTGAGAGTTTTCGCAAGGAGTGCGTGAAAAAATCTTCTCTAAGACTCAAAGTCGTGAGAAATCTCAGGAGGGATAAACCCTTTGAAGCTATTGGAGGTAGCATAATGAGTTGGAGCGTACCGAGTGACTCAAGGCGATGAAGTTTTGTGTCACAGGTGATTAAGTCTGGGAAGGAGTCCTTGGTTCACTTAGTGAACTTATCGAGGAGGAGAAGATAGACAGTCAGGATCTTGTAGAGAAGATTCACGAAATCCCGCCAGCCGTCTAATCTGGTAAAGAAGTGGGGAGTTTACGGCTACATCCGGATCTCAAGATCTAGGGATCATGAACCGTTGGATCATCAAACGGTTACCCGTCAACCGTCCATTTGACAGGAGTTGCGCAGGGTTAAAATCATCGTGAGCAGAGTGGAAACCCCGAGAAGCATCAGGACATTGAGGCATCAGGGTTCGGGAAATCGAAAATCCCGTGGACCAGAGATCAGCAAATCCATCGTGGAAATCCCAACGAGCTCAGAGCCATCCATATGTTGGGACAGGTGGCAGGAACCAAGAATCATCGGTATATCGGAGGTCCAGAAGTCAAGAATTTGAGACCTTTTTGAGTCTCGCGACAGTGAAGGGATCATAGTCGTGGATCTCAGGTAAGACACGTGCTGGTTGACCGCTCGATCGAAGATTTGGTCATCGGGGTTCATAGGAGTGAGTGGTTTTGAATTTTCATTTGGTAAAGTCCGAGGTTCGATCTGAACCGTCCATCAGTTGGGATGCGTGTCGAAAGATTTGTCGAATTTGGGGTTCGACGTATCAGAGGTCTTGAGGACAGGATACTCTTGCAATTTGGAATCGCGAAACGCGATATCCCGACAGGACAAAGGAACAGTGTGGGGCCACAGGAATCAGTGAGAGGACAGGTGGCATACTATTTCGGAATTTAGGGAAGGGAAAGTCCCGAAACCATAGACATCAGGATTCGCGATATAGCGAAGTTCGAAATCCCGACGCGGTGACAGGGACATGGATAAGTCAAACTCACGAGCACATCAGATTTTTTGCATATCGAGGATCGGGGGTCGGTAAAGAGAGTTGTTTTGGACATCGCAAGTGCCGAAATCCCGACAGGAGGAACCCCGATAGAAAATTAAAAGGTCAACAATAAATTACATCCGATTTCGGAGAATCATGAGAAACAAACGCGTGACCACAGGACTCGCGAATTCGCGAAGTCCAATTTCCCGATAGAAGAAAGGGAGATCCCATGAGAGGGTTGTTGTGGGTGAAAAATTTCCCGATAGGGAAATAGAAGAGCCTTTCAGTTCTTTGGGCCGAGGAAGGAGTAAAGATCCTGTGAGCGGACGTGCTTGAAGAGCGTGCCTGCGTCAAGTGGTATCAGAGCTTAGAAAATATTCTTTGCTTTCTGTAGTAGGGAAAAGGAAGATTCACCATGTTGCCGAGGAGAAGAGACAGACAATCACCCGATCCAGAGGAGGAAAGGGAAACGCCCAGAGGAAGGGGTAGAGAAGTGCAGAATCCAGAAGTAGAAAGAGATGTGCATAACATACACGCTAGACTTGTGGACATGGAGATAAGACAAAGGCGCACAGCTGATGTAGGAGATATCAGTGAGTCCGAAAATGAATATGATACTGGACATGGAGAAGAATAAGTCACAGCAGAAGATGCAGCAAATGAACGCTTTCTTAAAGATGTTGCAAGAATCGGTGCAAAGGCGAAGATGGACATTCCAGTTTATGAGGGAAATCTGGATGTAGAAGAGCTTCTAGACTGGATTAGAGCTCTGGACAACTAATTTGACTATGAATATATTGAAGAGGATAAGAAGGTCAATCATGCCTCCATGAGATTAAAAGGACATGCAACCTTGTGGTGGGATGAACTATAAGCGGATAGGTGTTGCCAAGGCAAGCAGAAAATTAAGAGCTGGGACAGGATGATTGCAAAGATGAAGGCAAAATTCATTCCCAGGGACTATCAAATTTCTCTGTTTAGGAGAATGCAGAACCTGAGGAAGAAGCTGATGTCAGTAAAGGAATATACTGAAGAGTTTTACAGGTTGAATATCAGGGCAGGTCATCATGAAATCAATGACGAAAAAGTGGCCAGGTATATGAATGGTCTGAGATATGAGATTCAGGATGAAATGAGTATGGTGACCATCCGAATGGTGGAAGATGCTTATTAGATGGCTCTGAAAGCTGAAGAGAAGTTGAGCCGAAAGAAGAGTCAGAGGGGCAGAGGCAGAAGTCAGCCCAGAGGCAAATCAGTTGCCTAGGAAAGAACCCAGAATCCCAGGGACAGCTGGAAGAAACCTCAAACACGGACAGAGAGGGGTGGAATCTCACAGCGAGGGAGATATGCTGAACAAAGAGGACATCATAATGAGCAGAGAGGAGATTATGCTGACAACAACACTTTTCCTCGTACCAGAGGTAGAGGAAGAGGAAGAGGTGGAGTAATCGCATGCTTCACGTGTGGAAAGAATGGGCACAAGTCATTCGAGTGTCTAGAGAAAAAGAAAGAAACTGGAGAAACTCACATCACCGAGGCACAAAGGCAAGATGTTGAGGTAGAAGACGCTGAAGGCAGAAGATCGTTGATGATGCGGGAAGTTCTCTTAACACCAGAGAAGGAGGTGGAAAGTTCAGTCCAAAGGACCAGACTTTTTAGGACTGCTTGCAAGACCAAGGATAGGGCATGCAAGGTCATTGTGGACAGCAGTAGCACAGACAATCTCATTTCAACCGAGATGGTAGAAAAGCAGGAGCTGGAGACGACTGATCATCCAAGTCCATATAAATTTTCGTGGCTACAAAAAGGACATCAGGTAAATGTCACCAAACAGTGTTTGGTTGAATTTAATATAGGAGGATATAATGAAAAGATATTATGTGATGTCATTCCTATGGATGTTTATCATCTATTGTTGGGTAGACCATGGCAATATGACAGGAATGTGATTCATGATGGGAGAATGAACACATACACCCTAGAGAAGAATGGCAGGACACACATGTTGCTTCCGATAAACGGTAAGGAGGTGAAACCGGAAGTAAGCAAAATTGTACTTCTAATGAGTGGGAAGGAACTTCTTACAGAGGTCAAGAAGAAGGAGGATCCACAGTTCATTGTGGTCAGAAAACCAAAGATTGTTCTGACTAGCACAAGAGTGGATGATTTACCAGAAGAAGTTCAGGAACTGTTGGAAGAGTTCGCTGACATTGTAGTGGACGAATTACCTCATTCGTTTCCACCAATCAGGAGTGTGAGTCATCACATTGATCTCATACCAGGAGGCATTTTACCAAATAAATCCGCGTACAAATTGACGCCGCAAGAGAATGAAGAGGTTAAAAGGCAAGTCCAGGATTTGTTGGACAAAGGTTTGGTCAGAGAAAGCTTGAGTCCATGTGTTGTTCCGACAGTACTCAGTCCGAAGAAAGATGGAGGTTGGAGGATGTGTACTGATTCAAGGGCGATTAATAAGATAACTATTAGGTACAGATTCCCATTGCCAAGAATGGATGATTTGATGGATTTCTTAAGTGGGGAAAAATTCTTTTCAAAGATTGATTTGAAAAGTGGTTATCATCAGATTCACATGAGAGAAGGTGATGAATGGAAAACAACATTCAAAACAAATGAAGGGTTGTATGAATGGCTTTTTATGCCGTTTGGATTAACAAATGCACCGAGTACCTTCATGAGGTTAATGAACAAAGTCCTGAAGGAGTTCATCAGGAAATTTGTCATTGTGTATTTGGATGACATACTGGTTTTCAGTAAAACAACAGCGGAGCATCTGAAGCATTTGGCTACAGTGATGCAGAAATTGCAGTAGGAGAAGTTGTTGATAAACATGAAAAAGTCCTCATTCATGAAGACAGAGCTCATTTATTTGGGATTTGTTATTTCAGCAAATGAGTTGAGGATGGATCCAGATAAAGTGGAGGTAATAAAAAATTGGCCATCACCGAAGAATATCTTTGAGGTGAGAAGTTTTCACGGATTGGCCAGTTTCTACCTAACGTTCATCAGGAATCTCAGTGGGATTAGCACAGCGATGATGGATACAGTGAAGAAATGACACAAGTCTTTTCAATGGACAAAAGAATCCGAAAAGAGTTTCAATTTGTTGAAGAGGAAGATCATGGAACAACCTGTTCTGGTGTTGCCGGATTTCTGAAAAACATTTCAAGTGAAATGCGATGCAAGCGGGTTTGCAATCGGGGTGGTCTTAAGTCAAAAAGACAGGATGATAGCGTATTTCAGCGAGAAGATGAATGAAGCAAAGGTGAAGTATTCCACATATGATAAGGAGTTTTATTCCATCATACAGGCATTGAAAAAATGGAGGCATTACTTGATCCCGAAGGAATTTGTATTGTACAGTGATAACCATGCATTGCAATTTGTGACTCAATAGGAGAAGTTGAATCAAAAACATGTCAAATGGGTTGAGTATATGCAAAATTTCACTTTTGTGATTAAACATATTTTTGTAACTGCTAACAAAGTTGTTGATGCTTTGAGCAGGAAGTGTTTGCTGCTGCAGGAGTTCAAAGTCAAAACGTTGGGTTTTGATGATCTCAGGGACATGTACATAGATGATCCAGATTTTCAGGAGGCATATGAAACAGATGAGAATCCGGTTCTTAGAGAGAGAATCCCATGGATAGAATACATGATCCAGGAAGGATTGTTGTTCAGAGGCAATCAACTGTGTATTCCAAAATGCTCCATGAGGGAGAACTTGTTGAAGGAGAAACACAGTGGAGGATTGGCAGGGCATTTTGGTCACGACAAGACGTTTGCAAAATTGAATGAGTCATATTTTTGGCCGGAAATTAGAGCAGACGTCAAGATATTTGTGGATAGATGTAGAATTTTTCAGCATTCGAAGGGAAAGAGGCAGAATGCGAGGTTCTATCAACCATTTCCCATACCTAAGAAGCCGTGGGATGAAATTAGCATGGATTTCATATTGGGGTTGCAAAGGAAGCAAAGAGGATTTGATTCAATATTTTTGGTGGTGGATAGATTTTCTAAGATGGCACACTTCATTCCATGTCAGAAGACTAGTGACACGAATCACATCGCGAACCTGTTTTTCAAAGAAGTCATTCGACTTCACGGCTTACTAAGGAGTATAGTTTCAGATAGAGATACGAAGTTCATAGGGAATTTCTGGAGGAGCTTATGGAAGAAGCTGGGAACTAACTTATTGTTTATTTCAACTTATCATCCTCATATGGATGGACAGACATAAGTGGTAAACATAAGTCTGGGATATTTACTGAGAATCTTGGTGATAGAGCACCACAACAGTTGGGACAATATATTGCCGCAAACAGAGTTTGCGTATAATGACTCAGTTAATAAGAGCATAGGACAGAGTCCATTTCCGGTTGTTTGTGGCATACAGTCGAGAGGAATTTCTGAACTGAGGGATTCAGAACAGACTGCGACTAGGAGCGCTAGTGCAGAAGAATTCGCAGAGGCGATGAAGGAACTTCACAGCCAAGTGAAGCAGCGGTTGCAGGATTCAAATCAGGAGTATAAGCGTAGAGCCGATCAACATAGAAGACAACTCCAGTTCAAGGTTGGTGTTCTGGTTCTGGCACATTTAAGGAAAGGAAGGTTCCCAAGGGGAACATATAATAAGTTGAATATGAAGAAAATAGGACCATGTAGGGTCTTGAGAAAATTTGGGGCAAATCCTTATGAGATTGAATCTCCCGATGGGATCGGAATTTCTCTGATATTCAATATCTCATATTTGTACCCATATAAACCTGAGGAAGCAAGAGCAGAAAATGAACAGTCAGAGTTTCAGTGGCGAAAGAAAATGCCAGTTGCAGAAAAGACACAAATGGAGCGCATACTGGATAAAAGAATTGGTAAGAAGACCAGAAGGAAATAATATTTTGAATATTTGGTCAAATGGAAAGGCCATCCAGTTGAAGATGCCAGCTGGGAGACTGAAGCAGAGATACAGAAGCATGGACATATCGTGCAAGAGCTCATGGATATGGGCCCATGAAAGTTTTCAAGTGAGGGAGTATGATGTAGGAGCATCTCCCACGTCAAGCGAGCCAACGCGGAAGGCAAGAGACAACTGGGAAAGCGCCAACACAAATTTTGAAATTTACCTTGGGATTGTTGCGCTAACATAAATGTAACAATTTAATGAAGTTCACTTGTATGGTGTAATCGAACCTTGAGTGGATCGCTCTCGTCCTTAGTAGGTAGAAGGAATTTAAGATAGTTAATGTAAAGTAGATAGAATTTAATTCTAGACTAGACAGTTGTAGAGCACAAGAGGGAAACAGGATATAGACACCCTCATTGTGCATTTGTATTATTATTGAATAAGGAAGAGCATAGAAGAGAAGCAAAGAGTTGTGGAAGAACACCCATGTACAGAGCTTAAATTAATAGAAGAGGTTGATTCAAATCCATGGTTTTGTGTTTGTCCTCTGTGTATGTATGCTGAATGCTATGCTCATGAGTGTTTTCTTCCTGTTATACATTTGCTTTGATATGATGTGTATATGATTTCATGTTCTAAGTGAAGTCTGAAAGGAAGAGGGTATGAGTTTCAATTGCTTCTCTATCTGAGAAAGAATTCCTACAAGGAGTGCAGTCGAAGTGTCCGCAAGGAGTGCGTTGACAGAGGGTTCAGATAGGTAGCATTTTTTCTCATCTCCGCAGAAGTGTAGTTGGGCACAGGAGCCGTGCAAGGAGTACGCAGTCGAAGAAAATTCTCAGGGTTGCGAACCTGAGTAAGGTGTGAGAGACTGCTGCTGCAGGAGTGCACAGAGTCGAAGGTATTCATCACTTGGAAGTGTCTGAGAGTTTCCGCAAGGACTGCGCACAAAAATATTCTTTAAGACTCAGAGTCGTGAGAAATCTCAAGAGGGATAAACCCTTTGAATCTATTGGAGGTAGCATAAGGAGTTGGAGCGTACTGAGTGACTCAAGGCGAAGAAGTTTTGTGTCACAGGTGATTAAGTCCAGGAAGGATTCCTTGGTTCACTTCGTGAATGTATCAAGGAGGAGAAGATAGATGGTCAGGATCTTGTGGAGAGGATTCGTGAAATCTCGCCAGCCGTCTGATCTGGTAAAGAAGTGGGGAGGTTACGGCTGCATCCGGATCTCAAGATCTAGGGATCGTGAGCCGTTGGATCATCAAACGGTTACCCGTCAATCGTCTGTTTGACAGGAGTTGCGCAGGGTTTAAATCTTCATGAGCAGAGTGGAAACCCCGAGAAGCATATGGACATTGAGGCATTGGGGTTCAGGAAATCGGAAATCCCATGGACCAAATATCGACAAATCCATCGTGGAAATCCCGACGAGCTCAGAGTCGTCCATCTGTTGGGACAGGTGGCAGGAACCAGGAATCATCGGTATATCGGAGGTTCAGAAGTCAAGAAATCGAGACCTTTTTGAGTCTTGCGACAGTGAAGGGATCATAGCCGTGGATCTCAGGTAAGACACGTGCCGGTTGATCGCTCGATCGGAGATTTGGTCATCGGGGTTCATAGGAGTGAGTGTTTTGGATTTTTCATTTGGCGAAGTCCAAGGTTCAATATGAACCGTCCATCAGTTGGGACACGTGTCGGAAGATCTGACGAATTTGGGGTTCGGCGTATCGGAGGTCTTGAGGATAGGATACTCTTACAATTTGGAATCGTTAAATGCGATATCCCGACAGGCCAAAGGAACAGTGTGGGGCCACAGGAATCGGTGAGAGGACAGGTGGCATACTGTTTCAGAATTCGGGGAAGGGAAAGTCCCGAAACCATAGACATCAGGATTCACGATATAGCGAATTCTGAAATCCCGACGAGGTGACAGGGACGTGGACAGGTCAAACTCATGAGTGCATCGGAGTTTCGACGTATCGGGGATCGGGGGTCGGTAAAGCGAGTTGTTTTGGGCATCGCAAGTGCCGAAATCCCGATAGGAGGAGCCCCAATAGAAAAGTAAAAGGTCAGCATTGACTTACATCGGATTTCAGAGAATCGCGAGAAACAAATGCGTGACCAGAGGACTCGTGAAGTCGCGAAGCCCGATTTCCCGATAGAAGAAAGGGAGATCCTGTGAGAGGGTTGTTGTGGGTGAAAATTTTCCCGATAGGGAAATAGAAGAGCCTTTCAGTTCTTCGGGCCGAGGAAGGAGTAAATATCCTATGAGCGGACGTGATTGAAGAGCGTGTCTGCGCCACCTTTGGTCCACTTTTAGTCCGAGTAAATTCTTTAGGAGAAATTCTAAGTGAATATTATCCTAGATTATCGTCGAGGACTTTTAAAGAAGAAAACATGAAAGCAGGACAACTTGTTCCAAGTGAAGGATGCAAAACCCCTATTAATACCTTTGCCATATCATATCCAAGTATAAATTTAGTTCATCCTTTATAGTGAACTCCCTCGGGTCGTGATATTTTTTATAGGTTGGGTATCAGTCAACCATATTTTACTACACCACTTACACATGTTGTTACTAGTACATTCACCACATCCTCAAACCTTTTCCTTGGTCATCCTATGTATAAAAAAGGTAATATTTATTCTATATCAAGTCATTTATCAAGTGTTGGACACACCTACCACACTTAGAGGGGGGGTGAATGAGTGTGGGGCTATTTTTCCCAAAACTTCCCTCTTTGCATAAAACTCCTTAGTTAACATTCAACATTTATTCATTACCCATTGTTGTCATTTATAATCACTTAGATCTGAACCTATATTAGCAGCATATATTAGCAACACATATCATCAATAAGTCATCATGACAAGGAACACAAAGAACACAATATGTATGTATAATTTATCTTTTTATTATGTACAACAATCCGAGGTTTATCAGCAACGAATGAATAGAGTACAACTCTACAAGAGCACCAACTCTATAATGAAATACTCATCTTACACCCTCATCACCAAATGATATGAGGCAACAATCCTCAATGGATATCAATCTATCAACAGGTGCATGACCTTTCAGTAGTGTAGACAATGTGTGCATGCACCTTGGCTCACTATAGCCTGCGTATGCACGTGGTCAGTGTATAAAACAACCTGCGTATACCTTCTGAGCTGTTAGGGTTTGTCCTTCAAGACCAACTCAGATTCTCTACAATCAATATATCATTTTCTTCTATCTCTCACTGTCCAATCTGACCACCATCCAGTCACAACACATCCAAGCTCTCCAATAGATTTCTCATGCTTCACAACAAATCAATATAAATGCTATCTCAATCATGTATAAACAACTAGTATACCATACCAATCATGTCATCACTGAATCACAAGAGTACTAATCACTCCATCAACCAAATCAACCAAACCGAACCACATCATAGAATCAATACCAAGAATTCCCTAAGAATTCCCATCACATCAAACAATAGTATCCATAAAGACAATAATGTAATCATACCATGGTCTCGGTGATAGATCTGAGGCCATAGAATGTAGATCTGGAACCTGCTTAATCATCAAAGAGCTTGGCACCAGCTCAAACACAATTATTCACCATTTTATCCACCATACACTCCCTCTCCTCATACATCCCATGTACATACTCACCCTATACACAACCAACCCACGTATACCTCAATGTATACGCACCCTATACACAGACAACCCGCGTGTGCGTCAGAAACTAGGGTTTCTGAAGTTCCGAGAATTTTTTCATCAAGATCTCCGACATTGCCAAAACTTTGATGCATCCATGAGATCCTCCTCTCACTCCCTTCCTTAGAATAGATCTTCAATCATTCTCAAGAGCTCCACACCAATAAGAAGCTCTCCATCAATACTCCAAAAGATATTCTCACAAAAATCTCTCCATTGATAAAAAAAAAGGATGATCTACAAGTGACGATAGCTATCTTATTTATACTTTCATCCTCTAGGTCAAATAACCCATTTTTAGGTCAATGAACCCATTTCTAGGTCACTTAACCTATTTTCCTTATTTTAGGGTTAACCACTTTCCACAAATAGAAAGTTCTCTGATATTTATCATTTAAATATTCCTTCTTGATTTTGTCACTTCTCTTTATTGTTTAAATAATCCACCTTGACTTTGTCACTTTAATTTATCACTTAAATAATGATTTGTTCTTTTAGGTCACTTTGACTTCTTTGACCTTATGGGCTTCAAGCCAAGATATGGGGGTGCTCCAACTTCGTAAATCCATAACTCACAAACCGTGCGGAGTTATGTGACAGTCCACATACCACCAAAAATGGCATGACAAGCACTATCCATCTAGGATAGTTTCACCAACAAATTCATTGATATTCATCTCATTATTTCACATACAAGCATGAGTCCTCCAACCGTTCTTCTAGGATAACTCAATCCACAAAGCGTCTTCCCATGAGGGCTTTCACTATAAGGGGACCACTTTGGAGTTCATCCATTTGTGCACCTTATCAATCATGATAAGACAATAATGTGTCATCTTTTCATCAAAAAAACTATGCAACATCATGTATCAATGACAACTGATTGATCCATCTTCTTCTATTCATCATATCAATGATCCATATTTATCAATTTCTTTCCACTTTGACATCTATCATTCTCATCACGGACAATACATATACATTTTTCATCAATCGTCAATCAATCAATTACTTGACATCAATAAATGATATAAATCAATCAAACCATTTGCATCAATGACACATGATCCAACAATCTCCCAGATAATCAAACCATTGGCATCAATGACAACATGATCCAACAATCTCCCCCTTTGGCATTGATGGAAATACCAACATTGATGTCAACACCAATTACCAATTATTGATGTCAACATGTAGATAAGGCATGCTTTACATTAATAGTCAATGTGACTATCTCTCCACATCAATCTCTCCCCATCAATAGACAGCAATCACATCAATGTGATTATCTCTCCCCCTTTGACATCAATGGAAAAGGGTCATTCTCCTCTTGGGCTTGCTCCCTCTGTCTGAGTTCCTTTGATCTTCCTCTGAATAATCTCTCCCCTTTTGAAAAAGGGATATCACTCTGATGTAATTCTGAAAATACATCGAACATACTCCCCCTGTGACCATTGCTCCTCTTGTAATTATGCCTCTGTGTTATTTCTTCAAATATAGGGCTCTTTTCTAGGTATGCATCTGATAAATATATCCTCCTAGAATCATGGGAAGAATAATGAATCCCCCTAAGGGTATGTATCCCCCTATCTTGTTTGCAAGATGAACAATATGCTACCATATGATGATCCTTGGACCTGTTCATGCATCAAACTTGTTCCATACCATGCATCATGAATGTCAACAATAAAAATAAAGAATCATGAACAATATCAACCAAGTACATCATGTACCAAAATGTTCCCACAATGCACAACACCCATGTACATCAACCATGTACATCAACATCATGCAATATGCCAAACAAATACCATCTTCGAGTGTACCATCATGCATCATCACTTGCACCAAGCAAGTATATCAACCATGCATCAACAAGATACGACTCTCCAATGATGTACAACATGACTACCAACTACATATCTCAATATGTAACCCAACCACATGAAAAATGCATGCACCATGATATCCATCATATGCTTCCAATAATATATCATAAGATATATCAATGAAATTCAAATATGTACCAACCATGTACCCCAACAGATTATTTTACATAATCCAATAGATGAGAATTTGATCAGCATCAATCCATATACATGGGTTAGTGCCATGTACCCAAGATATATTTTACATCATCAGCTTACATGATCTAACATAGAACCATGAAAACCTGTAGCAAACAGTGTCAGAACCTATAATAAACAATGTCAGACCCTACAACACAGAGTTATATCATCACATCAAGCTGCAACTCATGTGCATTGCCTTTTTCCCAAGGATTTACCACATATACGCGGCTTTCTTCACAACAGAACACGTATGTACATGACCTATTCAAGGTCAGCCAACATATGTATGCGACTGTCACCACTTTCACCTGCGTATGCCTTAGTAGATGACTTACTTAAGCTTCCCTTCAGTGTTTCATCCTATTATGGCTTCTCTGTCTTCTTCACCCACTTCTATAGATGACCCTTATCCTCAGAACTTGAGCTCTGAGAATCTATCTTTTCAAATAGGTCTCCCTTTATTACTTAATTCATTCTTCTAGCCATGCTATGTGAAGTCCTCATCATGGAATTTCTTCTTATGTTCCAACACTCCTGGGATTTGTGGCCAAATCCACTACAACTGTAGAATCTCATGGAGTTACAGTGAACAACAATATGTCATACTTGATCACATCTCTAACACCTTGTGGTGTTATAGAATCTTCCATTATATCTCCTTTCATAAGATCTACATTCAAAATATTTGTGACCATATCCATTACATGAATAAAAATACCCCTGAAAAATACTTTCATACCTTTGCTTGGGTGTCCCAAGAATAGCTTCTTGATGTCTTCCTTTCTTTGTTCTTTTGAAATTTTCCTTGCTTTGTATAGATGGTTGCTTTGCAACATTGTCTTCCTTATTTGATGGAATTACCTCATGCTTCTTTGAGGTGCTTTCTTCATCATGTGTATCTTCTCCTTTGTATCCAAAACCTGATTTATCACATGATGATATTTGACTTTCCAAGATCTCATCCAAGATTCGTGAGCTATTCAAGAATTTGTTTGACTTTTCCACCTTCTTTCTAAGGACAACAATTTAAGCTTTTAACTTACAACATGATTCTTCCTTTTCATTTGATTGAATTTTCAATAGTTCCTCTATTCGTTTGGCCTCTTCAATTTGGCTTTTGATATGGACAATGGTTTCAAAACTTTCGCTAATCTCATCATCTATATTCATGTCTTCTTTTCTATTCTTTAGTCTTGTGATTTCTTCTTCCTTTTTATTGCTCTCTTCTTGTTCCTTGATAATTTATTTTAACTTCAAGATGTGCCTTTGACTTCTCCTAAGAAAATTCTTAGTGTTATCCGAAAGATAGTTATAGTGTGTATAAAATGATCACTTCTATATCTATATAAACCCTCTTCAATTTCCTTTTGAAGTTTTAATAGATTTACTTCTATTATTTTCATGGGATAATTACCATCAAACTTTACACAAATTGTTTTAATATCTTCTTCTTCACTTGTAGAGAAAAATTCATCATCATAATCATTGCAATCAATTTATTTTAAGGGTTCTTTACCTTCATCTGAAATGTCTTCAAGATCTTTCTTTGTGCTATCATCACTTGATTCTTTATCTTCACTTGAAATGTTTTCAAAATCGCATTTAGAAATAATGCATTCAAGAGTTTTTGAGGATTCTTTACCTTTGATAATCTTGATGGAGTGGTATTCAATTTCTTCCTTCTCCTTCTTGCTTTGATATGTCTCCTCTATCTTTATCCATAGATCCTTGGCAGGAGTGCATTGTCCCATGCTTTCTTTGAAAGGGCTTGACATTCCACTAAGAATGGTCTTGAGAGCCAATGCATCATTCTTCTTTCCTTCCCTTTGAGATGCAAACTTTGAATTGTTCTTCAAAGGAACTGATCCACCAATGGATTCCTTCCAAATCATTTCTCCCATTGTATTCAAATGTAATATCATATCTATTCTCCAAGTAGAATAGTTTTCCTCATCAAGGATTTGAAATTCATCATCCATTTGTGTGTCTATGGATCTCCTTCAAGCTTGTTAAGGCTTGTAGTGAAGGCCCACTCTGATACCAATTTTTGGACACACCTACCACACTTAGAGGGGGGGTTAATGAGTGTGGGCCTCTTTTTCCCAAAACTTCCCTCTTTGCATAAAACTCCTTAGTTAACATTCAACATTTATTCATTACCCATTGTTGTCATTTATAACTATTTAGATGTGAACATATATCAGAAGA
Source organism: Picea engelmannii (assembly GCA_009831015.1). Lineage (NCBI taxonomy): Eukaryota > Viridiplantae > Streptophyta > Pinopsida > Pinales > Pinaceae > Picea > Picea engelmannii. The sequence goes on along the minus strand of ML799946.1, from coordinate 192,593 downwards.
ATATATCAACAACACATATCATCAATAAGTCATCACCACAAGGAAAACAAAGAACACAATATGTATGTAAAAATTTTCTTTTTATTATGGACAACAATCTGGAGTTTATCAACAATAACTGAATAGAGTACAACTCTACAAGAGCACCAGCACTATAATGCAAGACTCAGCTTACACCCTCAGGACCAACTGCGATGAGGCAACAATCCTCAACAGATATCAATTTGTCAATAGGTACGAGACCTGTCAGTAGTGCAGCCTGAGTGTGCACGTGCCCTGGCTCACTATAGCCCAAATATGCACGCAGTTAGTGTATAAAACAACCTGCGTATACCTTCTGAGCTGTTAGGGTTTGTCCTTAAATATCAACTCAGATTCTCTTCAATCAATATATCATTCTCTTCTGTCTTTGACTTTCCAATCTGACCACCATCCAGTCACAACACATCCAATCTATCCAATATCTTTCTCCGGCTCCACAACAAATCAATATAAATGCTATCTCAATCATGTATAAACAGCTAGTATACCGTAACAATCATGTCACCACTGAATCACAAGAGTACTGATCACTCCATCAACCAAATCAACCAAACTGAACCACATCATAGAAGCCATACCAAGAATTCCCTAATAATTCCCATCACTTCAAACAATAGTATCCATAAAGACAATAATCTAATCATACCAGTGTCTCAGTGATATATCTAAGGCCATAGAATGCAGATCTGGAACCTGCCTAATCATCCAAGAGCTTGGCACCAATGAAAACGCAAGTCTTCACCATTTTATCCACCATACACTCCCTCTCCTCATACAGTTCGTGTACATACTCACCCTATACATAGTCATCCCATGTATACCTCAATGTATACACACCCTATACATAGACAACCTGTGTGTGCATCAGAAACTAGGGTTTCTAAAGTTCCAATAATTTTTTCGTCAAGATCTCTGACATTGCTGAAAATTTGATGAATCCATGAGATCTTCCTCTCACTCTCTTCCTCGGAATAGATCTTCAATCATGCTCAAGAGATACACACCAATAAGGTCTCCATCAATACTCCAAAAGATATTCTCACAAGAAGCTCTCCATTGATCGACAAAAAGGATGATCTACAAGAGACCATAGATATCTTATTTATACTTTCATCCTCTAGGTCACTTAACCCATTTTTAGGTCACTTAACCCATTTCTAGGTCACTTAACCTATTTTCCTTATTTTATGGTTAACCACTTTCCACAAATAGAAAGTTCTCCAATATTTATCATTTAAATATTCCTTCTTGATTTTGTCACTTCTCTTTATTGTTTAAATAATCCACCTTGACTTTGTCTCTTTACTTTATCATTTAAATAATGATTTGTTCTTTTAGGTCACTTTGACTTCTTTGACCTCGTGGGCTTCAAGCCAATATATGGGGGTCCTCCAACTTCGTAAAGCCATAACTCTCAAACCATGAGTAGTTATGTGACAATCCACATACCACCGGAAATGGCATGACAAGCACTATCCATCTAGGATAGTTTCATAAACAACTTCATTGATCTTCATCTCATTATTTCACATACAATCATGGGTCCTCCAACCGTTCTTATAGAATAACTCAATCCGCAAAGTGTCTTCCTATGAGGGCTTTCACCATAAGGGGACCACTTTGGAGTTCATCCATGTGTGCACCTTATCAATCATGATAAGACAATAATGAGTCATCTTTTAATCAAACAAACTATGCAACATAATGTATCAATGACAACTCATTGATCCATCTTCATCTATGCATCATATCAATGATCCATATTTATCAATTGGTTTCCACTTTGACATCTATCATTCTCATGAAGGAAAATACATATACATTGTTCATCAATCATCAATCAATCAATTACTTGACATCAATCAATCAAACCATTTTCATCAATGATATATGATCCAATAATCTCCCAAATAATCAAAACATTGGCATCAATGAAAACATGATCCAACATCAAGTGGGACAGGTCTTGTCCTTCCTAGTCAATTGAATAGTGAGATGAAGATTGCACAAAATCTGCCTTGTCAAGCTAGTAGCTCTTCAACATCTCAGTCACCTCCTCCTAGATATAATGATCTTAGTGTAAAAATTCTTATTTCCACCCAAATTTCACTAGGTGCATCAAACCCTCTTGGAGGAAAAAGTGGTTTATGTCCTTCTAGATCTCATTGTTTTGTTGGGACACGAATTCCAGCTGGGGGGAAACCTTTAGTTGGAGGAAAAAACCTTATTATGGGTCAACCGTTTACTAAATCATAGGTTATAGGACAATATTGGAATCTTAGAACACAACAATATCCTCAACAACATACCTTGGTAGGCCCTTCAGATGGAGGAACCCATTACACAGGTCCCTGTAGCCCTCCTTTCCTAGGTCCCAATCCTGGGAAAATGTTTCCTGGAACTACCCAAGATGGACCTTCTAACCTTGTTTTCGTAGGTCTTAATCCTGGGAAACCTTTTCGAGGAACCATGAACCCTACATGGAGTCAACCTGTTCAAATGGGTATTCCTCCTCAAGGGGGGATGCCTAATCCACAGGTTAATCATGCTTATATGTCCCAAAATCCCCAACAACAACTTGTAATAGGATCGATATATAATGCACCTTTACAAATTTCTTATGGTCCTAATGTTATTCCGATGAGACTTCCTCCTCAAAGATACCAATATCTTGAAGTTAACCTACAATTTGCATTTTTAACCACTTTGGATTTACTAGATTTGTCTATATTAATGAATGATCCCATTTCACACTCTCCTATTTTGCTAGTTATTTCTACCAAATTATCCTTGGATATTCCAAAGTTTGATGGTAAATCGGGAGATGATCCTAATAATAATGTTATGACTTTCCATATTTGGTGTTCATCAAATTCATCGATGGATGATTCTATATGCTTACATCTTTTTCAAAGAAATCTTACGGGAACCGCAACTAAGTGGTATGTTGAATTACCTGGAGAATTCTTCTGTGACTTTAATTTATTAGCCATGGCCTTCCTCACACATTTTAAACTACCTATTTGATATTAAACATGTATTGAACTTTTAACTTCACTTCGAAAAACCACCTCTACCCATATTTCTGATCATATTCATGATTGAAGAAGCAAAAGATGATTAATCAAATCTCACATTCCTCATCAATTGTTAGATGAATGGTGCACTAAATCTCTTCTAGGACCCATTGCTTGAGATGTTGCTATGGGAGGAGTATTTACTAAGGAACAACCCATTAGTTGTGCCCAGTATCTTGATTTGGTATATTGTCAAACTAAAACATTATACTATATGATTCCTCATGCTCCTCACTCATCAAGAAATCCAACCCCAACACCTCCTACAGAATCTCACATTGTTTATGGTGTGGTTGGTTCTATTAATCAAGAGACTTAAATTAAGACTTCTACCACAACTCCCAACCTCAAGCCAAATCTTGCCACTACGACTACTCCAAATACTACACCTCCTAACAGTCCTTCTAGTAATACTTCTGAGGTGAACGCGGTTCAATCTACACCAACCACTAAAAATGGAAATAAGAAAAAGGAAAAGGAAAAACAAAACAAAATTCCCAACCACAAGGAAAACGAAAAACTCCAGTTGCTGAAGATATGGAAAAAGGTAAACCGAAATATATTTGTCTCATTTGCGATGAGGATCATTACGCTAAAGATTGTCTATGTCGTGCCAATGTCAATCGTTTTCTTAAAGGAACTTTAACCACACCCATTGTATTGAAGAATCCTTTTCCCTCTCAGCAAAATCAAATGGTTACTTCAGAATAACCCTCTGTGTCAGGAAGCTCTTATGTACTTATGTGCACAATAGATAAAGATAAAGAGGTTTCAGTCACAACACAAGACAAAGACTATCCTTCCTCAAATGGAAGTGTTGTTGAGTAGCCTTCTCCATCTAACCCACCACCTAATGGTCCTCTATATATTGATCGACCAATTTCAAACATAGTGATTAGACCAGATTCAAAAGGTATTGTTTGTAGGTCGTCTTTTAGTCCAAATGTGCGAGCTACTTAGAACTAAAATATTGTAGAAGATTTATCTCAATATCCATCTATGATGCTAGCCTCGAAGTCCTCCAAAATTTTCCTATGAAATGATGAGAATTGTTGTCTTCCATTGGTGGGATTGATCCGTTGGATCTTTTTAATGACTTATGGTTGATTTTTAATTTTTCATGCGTTAATTAACCATTTGAGAAACTTAGTGAAAGAATGAGAAAAGAAGAGGAATTATGACAGCCATATGTACATTTGTAGATCTGAAATGAAAGAATAAACAAAAAACCATAACACCCAGATTGATAACGGAGTTCGACACAACTTTGCCTATGTCTCCGGGCCTTTGTCTATGTGGGGGAGGCTTCTTTATTTCTACTCAAAATCTCAAAAGTACATCACTTCAATTCCAAATGGCTAAAAGACAGATCTGGTCATGTTTGTCCAGATCTCTAGAACCCTGCAAAGAAAACGACACGCAAAATGAACGTCTGGAGCTCTCAGAAATGGTCCGACAACGTCTCCTCCTCAAAAGCTTCTCTGCCTCAAAAAGGCTTTCTCTCGGCTTCTCCTCAGCATAAATCTGCTCTGAATCCCCCCCCCATGGCCTCAAACAGGCCTGGGTTATATAGCTGGGAAGTTGGTTACTCATCTCCAACTTCCTCCCAAAATTTAGGCTCCAAAAATTCTCAATATCTCCCAAAAATGGAGAAAAACCATTAAAAATAGGTTAACTAACAATTAAAACCCAAAACTTTGTTATAAAACCCACTTTTCAACAATTTATTGGGAATAATCCCCCTTCATCCGACGCACACCCCCTTGGCAGGGTCATATGGACCATATATGGCCAAGAGCTAGCCCGTAGGCTAAGAGCTAGCCCCCCGGTTGGCACTGACTCCCAGTCGTGGTGTGTTCCCATAGGGCCACGGGCATAACGGGTATAACTCCCCACGCATAACCGTTGTAACCACACGCGCTCTATTTGGGGGTAAGGTCCCGGTTCCATGGTCTATGGTTACATTGTATGGTATTTGTGCCAAGGGCTGGGGCTAAGCCCCAACCCTTTTCCCACCGCATGAACCTCTGTTTCAAATTAAATATATTTTATGCCACATGGTAAATAAGAACCACTGGTTGGGCGGGCGGTTAGCCCATCCCTTCCATTCCATTTCCCATCGGGGAGGTCGCAGGTTCGACCCCCATTGACATAACCAAATTTTACATAACCAATAAACCAATCACAGGGTGCCATGTGGCAGCCCACGACTGGGCCACGTGGCACCTTTAAAACCAACCACATCATGCCACATGTCAATTGCTGATTGTCCCATGTGCCTGCCACTTGTCGCAAGCCGTACTACCACGTCACCTTGCCATGTCATCCCTGCCACGTCAGATGCTGACATCATCCGTGCCACGTGTCACCCTTCCAGTGGTGACACGTGTCACCTCTGCATTGGTCCATCCATACGCCAAACCGACCTGTCTGAGGCTGCCACATGTCATCTACTAGAACTACCACATCACCTGTACAGACCGTACGGTCTGCACAGTCAGCATGACACGTGGATTGTACGGACTGTACAGTCATCCCTTTTTTTACCTGTTTGACTTTTCAGACAAAACGCGATATCTTCTCCATACGAAGCCCGTTTGACAAAGTAAATGTACTGCCAGAATCAGGAAGATGAGACGGATGCAATGGCACTGGTTTCGTTGCATTCTGAGTAGTTTAATTTTTGAGCATTTTTCAAGCCCTGTCAGGCTTCTGGATCCGATTTCGGATCACACCTCCCCACAATAAGACCTTTTGGTCCCCAAAAGGTTACTAACCAGTCAACAAGCTCGGGAAAGGCCACCCGGCTTGCTCTCTGTCTCTGAACTCTGTCCTGTGCACCTGTCTCATCAAGATCAGTTATAACACAATCATGACAACTGACATTATATTGTTAGCCATTTGAACCTTGTTACATCTTACTGAAGCCACTATCATCCATGTAGAAAACATTGCTAATGACAACATCAAAAAGATGACTGCAAATGAACTGATATACTTTAGATATCTGCATGACATGAGCTTATCTTGAAGCAATTTATGATTGATTTTCTATTCAACAACCATATTTTGTTCTTGCTTAAGATCAATTACTTCATTTGAAACAATTATTGGTTTGTTGCATGCTTGCACTGCATTCGTTAATTGTTCCCTTGTTTTAAGTGTTTTATTTGCTTTAACATGATGAGCATGAACCACATAATCATGACCTGCTTTAGTGAATTGATATTGATTCATTGTTTTGTAGAAGATTACCTTACGATCAAATAAGTATGGACTACCTAATATCATTCCACATTCTCTTAATGACACAACATCACAAGTTACTTCGTCCACATACTTAGATGAAATTGCAATTTTGATTGTGCACTGTTTTTTTATGTGCATCTGATGATGATTGCTTATCCATTTAAGTGTGTAAGGCTTATGATGAGTTTGTGTTTTTAATCCTAATTGCTTAACCAATTCTTCTGAGATTAGATTAGATTGATATCCACTGTCGATTAATGTGTCTATCTTAGTGTGTCACATAATTACCCTTATATGAAACAACTTGCTTCTACAATCAATATCTTCACCATTTTTACCTGTCATAACAACCAATGAAATCTTTGACTCATCACCTGAATCCGATCCCAAGTCTGTGGGCTTTGATGTCATTGCCACTATTTGCGTTCCCTTCTTTTATTTGAACCACTTTGGCCTCTTCTCGGGATGCAACTGCCAACATATGTCCTCATCATGTCCCTCTTTCTTGCAATGCTTGCAAGAGGGCTTCCCTTCCTTCTTTGCCACTACATTTGCATTCTTTCCATTGCCATGCCTTTTCCTCTTGTCCTCTTTCCTCGAAGATGACGATTCCCCTAACACACTTGCTTTCCCTGCTTAAATATACGTAGCTTGAACAAAAACCTCATCAAGGTTAGTGGGTCCAAACATGAAAACAATGTTTCTAATATGCGCAGGCAAACCTCCTATATACTTCATAAGGGTTTCTTGTGTTTGCAAAGGAATGTCTAACATTAATTCCATTTTTCGAAATCCATCGGTGTATTCTTGCACTATTTGTCCTTTTCTTAGTTTTAAAGATTGCCATTCAATTATTGCTTTTTCTTTATAACCCAAAGGATAGAATTGTTTCCTAATTGCAGAAATGAAATCTGTCCATGATGGAAATACATTACCCACATTTTGTGTTTCTTTTTGCAGCTTGCTTTGCCACCAGATAAGCATTGTACCTGCACGTCTCAAAGATGTGAACTTGATTTGTGTGGCCTCATCCTTGATCTGTTGCACACTGCAGTATACCTCCATATTCCTGATCTAGTTATCAAGTTTTTCTGCATTTACTTCACCATCATATATGGGCAACTCAAATTTTACATCAAGTTTTAACAATGGCATTTCATGTTTATTCTTATGAAAAATTTTCTTTCCACTAAATTGAGAACTTCAACTTGAAGAAGAAGGAGAAGAAGGAGGTGTTGATGGAGGTGAAGGAGGAATCTGAGGATGGTCCTCTTCCTCTTCACTTTTTCCCTTTGAAAAATCACCCAAAATTGGTCGCTTCCGTTCCAAGTAATCTTCGTACAAGACT
>ML799946.1:148686-184827 GCA_009831015.1 Picea engelmannii | reverse complement strand
ATCTTGAGAAATCCCTTCTTCCGATGCCATCTTCTCGCTGTGAGAAGCTCTTTTTCTCAATCCAATTAATGGATTCTCTGCAACAAGCTCACCTTCACCACGTTGTAGCTTTTCCCTGGTTAACATGCAACTCAAATCCAAACGTCAACTAGCTCTGATACCACTTGATCCATTGGATCTTTTTAATGACTTATGGTTGAGTTTTAATTTTGCATGCGTTAATTAACCATTTGAGAAACTTAGTGAAAGAATGAGGAAAGAAGAGGAATTATGACAGCCATATATACATTTTCAGATCTGAAATGAAAGAATAAACAACAAACCATAACACGTAGATTGATAACAGAGTTCGGCACAACTTTGCCTACGTCAACGGGACTTTGTCTCTATGGGGGAGGCTTCTTTATTTCTTCTCAAAAGCTCAAAATTACATTGCTGCAATGCCAAATGTCTAAAAGACTGATATGTTCATGTTCATCCAGATCTCTAGAACCCTGCAAAGAAAACGACACACAAAATGGACGTCCGGAGCTCTCAGAAATGGCCCGACAACGTCTCCTCCTCAAAAGCTTCTCTGCCTAAAAAAGGCTTTGGCTTGGCTTCTCCTCAGCATAAATCTGCTTTGAATCTCCCCCCCATGGCCTCAAACAGGCCTGGGTTATATAGCTGGGAAGTTGGTTACTCATCTCCAACTTCCTCCCAAAATGTAGGCTCCAAAAATGCCCAATATCTCGCAAAAATGGAGAAAAAACATTAAAAATAGGTTAACTAACAATTAAAACCCAAAACTTTGTTATGAAACCCACTTTTCAACAATTTATTGGGCATAATCCCCCTTCGTCCAGTGCACGCCCCCTTGGCAGGGTCAGATGGACCATATATGGCCAAGCGCTAGCCCGTAGGCTAAGCGTTGGCCCCCGGGTTGGCGCTGACTCTCGGTCGTGGTGTGTTCCCATAGGGCCACGGGCCTAATAGGTATAACTCCCTGCGCATAACCGTTGTAAACACACGCGCTCTGTTTGGGGGTAAGGTCCCGGTTCCATGGTCTATGGTTACGTTGTATGGTGTTTGTGCCAAGGGCTGGGGCTAAGCCCCGACCCTTTTCCCTCTGCATGAACCTTTGTTTCAAATTAAATGTATTTTATGCCACATGGTAAATAAGAACCACCGGCCAGGCGGGCGGTTAGCCCATCCCTTCCATTCCATTTCCCATCGGGGAGGTCGCAGGTTCGACCCCCATTGACATAACCAAATTTTACATAACCAATAAACCAATCACGGGGTGCCATGTGGCAGCCCACGACTGGGCCACGTGGCACCTTTAAAACCAACCACATCATGCCACATGTCAATTGCTGATTGTCCCATGTGCCTGCCACTTGTCGCAAGCTGTACTACCACGTCACCTTGCCATGTCATCCCTGCCACGTCAGATGATGACATCATCCGTGCCACGTGTCACCCTTCCAGTGGTGACACGTGTCACCTCTGCATTGGTCCATCCGTACGCCAAACCGACCTATCACGCTCTGCCATGTGTCGTCATCCGAGGCTGCCATGTGTCATCTACTAGAACTACCACATCACCTATACGGACCGTACGGTCTGCACAGTCAGCATGACACGTGGACTGTACGGACTGTACAGTCATCCCTTTTTTTACCTGTTTGACTTTTCGGACAGAACGCGATATATTCTCCATACGGAGCCCGTTTGACAAAGTAAATATACTGTCGGAATCAGGAAGACGAGGCGGAAGCAATGGCACTAGTTTTGTCGCATTCTGAAAACTTTCATTTTTGAGCATTTTTCAAGCCCTGTCAGGCTTCTAGATCCGATTTCGGATCAGGGATTGACCCTAGTGATGAAAATATGATAGTGTTTGACTTGGAAACTCAGATTCCAAGGCTCCCTCACCAACTTGCATTCCAAATTCAAGTTATTGTATGCAAAAATACTATTCATCATATTGTTATAAACGAAAGAGCCTCGAACTCTGTGATGTCTCTTAACATTTGGAAAGCTATTGGTTCTCTATCTATTAACCAATAACATAATACATTAAAATCATTTGATGGTAGAGGATTTAAAACTCCTGGATAACTTATTGAATTACTAATTGAATTAGAAGGTAAGACAGTCATTATTGAAGTAGAAGTTGTCAATGCACCACTCGATTATAATCTTCTACTAGATCATAGTTGGATCTATGCTAAGTCATTCGTAGTTTCTAATTTATTTTTTTTACTACATTTCCCCAATCAAGGAAACCTAGTCATGGTAGACCAACTCGCCTACTTTAATTTTGATTCATGCATTAGTAGTGTTTCTTTTATCAAGAAAACCCCGTATTCCTATGAGGATGTTGGAGTGGGTCTTTTGAAATATTCATCTATGATGGGAATGTTGGAGCATATCCCTAACTTACATTAGTTTATACCTAGACTAGACTCCTAGATCTTGGTTAATACATTCATTTACAATTTATTTCACCCAATTTGGCCACATAGAGAAGAAGGGTGCCTCATCCCTAGAGTTTAGGGAAAACTGCTAATTTTAGATCAAGACTCAACTCTCGGTTCTTGATTTTCTTGTTTTTTCTTGATTTTCACGATTTATTCTTGATTTTATTGATTTATTCATCATTTATTCCAAATCCCCCATGCAAAAACTCATCTATTATTAGGGAATGTGCACCTCCTCTTTGAGTGAGATATTTATTCCTTAATTAACGATTTTTTCCATTACTATTATTAGTAACTACTATTTCGGGTCAGTTAAGTGAGTTGGAACTGCTTCTCTTGTCAGTTAAGTGAGATTAAGTGAGATAATGTGCATCACTTAACTCTTGTGGACATTAATGAGTGTGTGAAATGCATCTTTAGTGGTCTATGTCGAACTATTTGGTCTCCCTTAGATTATGACACCTATTTTATCTATTTCTAGCTTTTTTTGACTAGAATTTCTAAGTTGGAAATTCTATATATTCACCTCCTCTCTTCTTTTTTGAGGATGGTTTCTCATGTATATTCATTTTTTATTAATATAATTATCTGGTTTATGGAGCAAAAACTTTCTCTCATCTCTTGAATATCAACAAATTGTTTGTGTTCAATTTAACTAGAATTCTAGATCTATCGGGGTTTCTGCAAGAATTCTACATGGTATCAGAGCTAGATTGAATCTAGTGGATTGTACACGGTTTTATTTTCAGGTATAGATAATAAGGAGGCACAGAAAGCATAAATGGATCATCTCTCTCAGCCCATAAAACTCATTCTAAATCCTTTCAATTACTTCGAATGGAAGACAGAGATCTCTTTGCTCCTCCGAAGCAAAGGGCTTTACCGAGTAACAATGGGAACGAAGAAAGAACTGACTGCTGCAATGGAGAAGATAAAGTATTTCAATAAATTAGATGAATCAATTGGTCTGATATTCCTATTAATTTACATATATCTCCTCTTTTATGTCAGTGGAGCCGCTACTCCCGATGTGCTCTGGACCACATTGGAAGGACTATTTGACAAGCAGGATGCAATGAGAGTGCATCAACTGGAGAATGAACTCATATCCATAACTCTAATTCATTTCAGAAACCTGCAATAATTCTTCACCAAGTTCAAATCCCTCCTCATTGAAATTAATGCATGTGGAGTCACGAAAGGGGAAGAACAACTCATCCTTTCAATTCTCTCGAAACTAGGCCTTGAATATTCTGTATTTTTGTCATCTTTTCAAGCATCTAAATTGACTCAAGAAAAATGGAAAATGCCTCCATTAAATGATTTCATTGCAGAATTGAATCAAGATAAATCTAAGTTAGTCCAAATGGGTTCCATCAAGAGTTACAAGAACCAAGCACTTGCGGCTACTGATGCTCCAAAGAGCAGTGGAAAAGACAAGAAAAAAGGAACGGGTAAATTTTTTGAATCGAAGAAGGAGAGATTCACACAATCTTCAGAGAAATCTTATGAGACTAAGGGTAATAATAAGAAGAAGGAAATATCACTTTACAGCTACTATTCCAAAGGTTTTCATCCTGAAGAAAGTTGCATGAGGAAGACTATCGATGATATGGCTAAGCAATTGCAGCAGCACAATCTCACGGTGCCTGAAAATGCAAAGAAAGATAATAACAGAACGGGAGGGAGAGAACAAGATGGTCATGCTTTAATGGCTGTCACATCCACTCCATATTCTTGTATCCTTGATTCAGGTGCATCGAACCATATGGATGCATCAAAAGATGAATTTTCCTCCATCGAAGAAAGCACCAAATCCCCAATTTACTTGGGAGATGCCACACCCGCAAAGGTTTGCGGAGAAGGAATTGTTCATCTTGAAGGGGGATTCTTCAAAAATGTGCTTCATGTTCCCTCACTGTGCAAAAATATTCTCTTGATATATCATATCACTCATTCCGGCTATGGAAGGAAGGTGGAGTTCACTTTGGACTCTGTAATGATTACCGACATTTCCACAGGCTCACAGCTTGCACCTGGAATTGTAGATCACGGTTCTCGTTTGTATTTATTCTCCCACTTTGTTCCTAAATATATTAGCACTATATTTATGTCACAATATAATGATATCAGTAGGTTATGGCATGAAATATTTTCGCATATAAACTATAAGTACTTTCATCAACTCAGCAAGGAAAACATGGTAGAAGGATTGCCGGTGATTAAATTCACAAGTGGTGTATGTCAAGGATGCATTCTTGGCAAGCATCCAGAGAAAAAGTTTGAAAAAGGGAAGTCACATAGAGCTTATTCACCTCTTGGGATGATTCAAATTGACATTATGGGCCCATTCCCGCAGCCTTCAATCAGTATACAACTACAACACATAGTGCCATATACACCACAGCAAAACGGTGTTGCGGAGATTGCGGAGAGGAAAATTCGGTCCTTAAAAGAGATGGCCAATTATATGCTACAGTCGAAATCATTAGCTCCCAAGCTATGGGATGAAGGTATTAATTGTGAAGCATACATTCAAAACCGAGTTCCTCACAAATCACTCAAAGGCACCAATCCTTTTGAATGTTGGACCGGTAAGAAACCGAAAGTGTCGCACTTTCGTATTTTTGGTTCACGAGCATGGGCTCACATTCCAACAAATAAGCTGAAGGCTTTGGAGCCTCAAAGTGTTGAATGAATATTTTTTGGATATCCTGAAGGTTTCAAAGGATATAGATTGCTGGACTCTCACACTGAAAATTTCATTCTAGCTCGAAGTGTGAAGTTTGAAGAAGAATCATTGCATGATTTTTCAGAACACCCTGTCGAGGAACCGCTTGTTGTCACTGATGAGGAGGAGAAAGAAAATTCTTTGAGCACTTCAAAACATCCATCAGAGAATCCTTTCAGGTCTGATATAGAGGATGAGGAGCAGTTCATGGATGCTCCAACTCAGTTGTCAACTTGGGTAGAGAAAACCCTGCAAGATGTGGGTGAACTAGTCGGTGATCATGCGGATACAAGGACTAGATCACAGTTTTTTGGGGCTCCTCAAGCCATGGATGCCACAGAACATTTTCTTCCCATACATTTCTATATGTCACTTGGTTCAGATCCAAATTCACACTCTGAGGTTGCAGACATCTTCACCAAGTCCTTCACTAAAAATAAATTTTAAGAACTAAGAGCTATGCTTGGAGTGGTGGAGACAACTGAGTAGGTCACTTTTGGCCACTCATCATTTTTTTCCTCTTTTGTGGGGTGGGGGGGTTTCCCATGAGTTTTTACCTCTTTCCTCTTTTCATGAGCAATTATTTTATGTAATGAGTACCTAAAATGGCCAAGTTGTCGGGACTCAAAATTTTTTGTCACTACAGTTAGGCTTAAGGGGGGGTGTTGGAGCATATCCCTAACTTACATTAGTTTATACCTAGCCTAGACTCATAAATATTGATTAATAAATTCATTTACACTTTATTTCACCTCATTTGGCCACGTAGAGAATAAGGGCGCCTCATCCCTAGATTTTAGGGAAAACTGCTAATTTTAGATCAAGACTCAACTCACGGTTCTTGATTTTCTTGATTTTTCTTGATTTTCTCGATTTATTGTTGATTTTCTTGATTTATTCCAAATCCCCCATGAAATAAATCATCTATTATTATGGAATGCACACCTCCTCTTTGAGTGGGATATTTGTTCCTTAATTAATGATTTTTGCCGTTACTATTATTAGTAACTACTATTTTGGGTCAGTTAAGTGAGTTGGAATTGCTTCTCTTGTCAGTTAAGTGAGCTTAAGTGAGATAATGTGCATCACTTAACTCCTGTGGAAATTATGAGTGTGTGACATGTATCTTTAGTGGTCTAGGTCAAACTATGTGGTCTCCCTTAGCTTATGACACCTATTTTAGCTATTTCTAGCTTTTTTTTACTAGAATTTCTATGTTGGAAATTCTATATATTCACCTCCTCTTTTTTTTTTGAGGATGGTTGATCATGTATATTCATTTTTTATTAACATAATTCTCTGATTTATGTATCAAAATCTTTCTCTCATCTCTTGAATATCAACAAATTGTTTGTGTCCAATTTAACTAGAATTCTAGATCTATCGGGGTTTCTGCAGGAATTCTACAGGGAACTTTTCCACTCCCACCACCTAACATTCCTCCAGTCATCGCCCAGGTCAAAATGATTTCGAATGATACTAGTGAATCCATTGACTCATAGGATCCTTGGGTAGTACTTCATCCATACAAATACGACATTTACAGTGATATAATTCCACTTAGTATGATTCAAATAACTTATGAAGAAATACATTCTGCCTCCGTGGTTTCTTTTGCACAAGTGACCCCATGAGTCATGTATTAGATGAGTACTCTCACTCTTCTTGGATTATTTATATGCCATCTCCTAATCCTTTTGATGATACTTTCCCTATTGATGAGAGTATCTTAGAGTTCAAGTCTTTGGAAGAAACCCCTTGGGATGATAGTCATAATCATTCCCCTTTCTTCCTTGAGCCTGAGACTATTGAGACTCATCCTAAAACTCCTTTATTACCTGATATATTTACAAATTCTCATCATGATGTTTTATCTGAAGGGAATTTGGGAAACATGTCTTCTACTATACCAATTGATATCTTAGTCAAACCTAGTATCGTGGAAAACATTCATATAAGTGCCTCTTGTTCTCCTGATGTAATACAAACTTACACATCCCTATTCAAATAAGTATATGATATATTTCCTTGGTATTAAGAAGAAATTCATGGAATTGACCCGCATATCGTTATTCATGAAATTAAGACTTATCCTGAAGCTAAGCCTACTTAGTAAAATCTTCTCCCCGCTCATCCACATAAAGTTGTTGCTATTAAAATGGAAGCTGGAAAAATTATTAAAGCCATTTTTATTTATGCTCTACCTCTTACCGATTGGGTTTCAAATATTGTAAACACGGTACAATCCACCAATGTATTAATTATAGGGATATCAATAGGGTTTGTCCTAAAGATAACTACCCAACCCCTTTCATCGACTAGATCATTGATGATTGTGTTCACAATGAAATATTCTCATTTATGGATGGTTTCTATGGGTATAATCAAATTAATATACTACCATCATATCAACACAAAACCTCTTTCATTTTTCCTTGGGGTACATTTTCCTTTTAAAAAAACCCTTTTGGACATAAAACTGTCGATGCAACTTTTCAGCAGGCTATGTCTTATGCTTTTCATGATAATAAGAATATTGTACAACCCTATCTTTATGACTTACCTACACCTTCCATGTAGCATTAGGATCATCCTACGCATCTTCGAGCTATTTTGCATAGATTTTGTTTTTACAATATTCGCTTAAATCCGCATAAATGTGTATTTTGTGTGGAATCAAGATGTCTCTTTGGTTTTATTGTTTTCAAGCAAGGGATCCATGTTGATCCCTTTAAGATAGAGACCATATTGAATTTACCTCCTCCTTCAAATTTATGCCAACTCCAAAGTTTGCAAGGGAAGGTAAACTTTTTACATTGATTTGTTCCCAAATATGTAGAACTAACAAAGGGTTTTATCCAACTTCTTAAAAAATGGGTTCCCTTTGTTTGGGATGACACTTCTCAAACAACCTTTGATGATATAAAACACAAATTGACTAATATTCCATTGTTACATCCCCTAGACTATAGTCATGATTATTTTCTATACCTTGTTGCTTCTAACGGTACCATTACTATGGTGTTGGTCCAACAGGACGATTCGAATGATGAACATGTGTGTACTATTTGAGTAAGAGTTTGTCTCCTACTGAAATCAAATATTCACTTGTGGATAAATTGGCAATGGATGATGTTCAATTTGTCCAATGTTTTCATCACTACATCTTATTGCACAAAACCACCATTATTTATGACTATAACCCCATGCAACATATCTTGACTCGCCAAGTGCTAGGGGGAAATACTCAAAATGGATTGTCATCCTTCAAGAGTTCGATTTCAAATTCAAGAAATCCAAATCTAAGAAATATTTGGTATTTTTCGAGATGATATGTGACCTTCCCTCACCTGAAGCTGAGAGTGTGACAAAAGAATCAATTCCCATTGAATCCCTTTCTTTTATCAACTCTTTTGATCCATGGTATAGAGATATCATTATATATCTCCAAACCCATACCTTTCATCCTGATCTCTCTGTTATTGAACATCATCATATTTGATACCAATCTCACCATTACATCATTATTGGCAATACACTTTATTGTCATTGTGTCGATTCCATTTTTTGACGGTGTTTAACACATGACGAAGTCAAGAGAGCCCTTAATGACTGACATGCTGGAGCATGTGGTGTTCATATGTTCAGGTATGCCACACCTCAAAAAATTCTACTGGTGGGATATTTTTTGCCATCATTATTTAAATATTGCATTCTTGCGGTCCAAAAATGCCATGCATTCTAGATCTATGATTGTAAGTTGCACCCCTCCTACTCCTCTTCACCTTGTATTTTTCGCTGGACCATTTGAAAAATGGGGCATTAATTTCATGACATGTAACCCTCAATCGGTCGAGGGGCATGGCTACATTATTTTCGGTATAGACTATTTTACTAAATGGGCTGAGGTGATAGCTACATATAACCATACCAAGAAAAATGCATCTATGTTCTTTTTTAATCACATTATTACTCGATTCAGTGTGCCTCAAGCCATTGTCACTGATCATGGAGCTCAGTTTCATAATTATATGATTTTGAAATTAACCACTAAGTTGGGTTTACTGCATGAAAACTCAGCTCCTTACTATTTGCGAGCCAATGGCCAAGTCGAAGCTAACAACAACATTTTGTCGACTATTCTTCATAGGATGATAAGGATTTATAAATCAAATTGGCATACAACGATTTTTTTGGCATTATGGGAATATTGAACTTCAGTTAAAACAACTATGGGTTTAAAACCATTTCAGCTGGTGTATGGTTTAGAAGTCGTCCTTCAAATTTAATGAAATACCATCTTTGAAAATAGCCATCAAATTGCTTCCTAATACCTCAGCCAAGGAAGAACTCCTTTTACATCTGACAAAAATAGATGAAACTTGTCGAGATTCCACCTTGGCTAAGGAAGCACACAAAAAACATCAAATATCAATATGATAAAACCATTAGACCTCGTGTTTTTTTTGAAGGTGACTTGGTCCTGCTATATGGCCATGATCGTGAAAACTTAGGGGATGGAAAATTCGAGCCTATTTGGCATGGCCCTTACATTGTTAAACATGTGTTAGAAAAAGGGGCTTGTGAGCTGGTAGATTATGATGGAGTTTCTTTGGGTGAACCCAAAAATGGGCTTTACCTTAAATGGTACTATGCTTAGAGTGATTCTACATATGTTCTTTCTAAATATTGTAACATAATTTACTGTGCCTTTGTTTCCTTTTTCATCGATTTCTACCTACTGCTTATATTACATGGTGCTTGATTTGTAGATGTCGGTGTCCATTCTGCCTTATGTCATCTTTGATAATAGTTCTAGCCGAAGTACCTTGAACGTTTCATATGCTGCATCGAAAATCTATACACCCACTGATGAGTTGATAAGTCTACAATGTATATTCCTTGGACGTGAAACTAATAATATTGCATAATATAGTGCAATCATTGAACTATTAACTAAATACATTTAACTTGGTATTTGACGCTTAGTTGTGCGAATTGACTCACAACTCATGATACTATAATTAAGTAACATTTATTTTCTTTGAATTCCTACTCTTTTATGGGTATATTTAAGGGTTCACCTCTTGGAAAGAGAAATTGATTATTTAGAATTTCAACATATTCCAAGAGTTCTAAATACATTGACAAACTCTTTAACTAATCATGTGTTAGATAGACATTTTGGAACATCTGTAAAGATCACATACACACTTTACACTTAATAAGAAAAAAGTAGAAATCGATTTATATTAAGGTTCCGAAAAGTTTGCAAAATGTGTTGAGACAACACCAAGCTTATAGCTTTCATATAAATACATGTTGATGGTCAAAAAGACTAAAATAAATCCTAACGGTGCTCATGATAGCACACTATTGTTGGACAAATGAGAGGGGGGGGGGTGGTGAATCAATTGTTATCATTCTTAAACAATTATGCTTATTTTAAACTCTTTGCAGAGAACTTAATGACAATCACAATAATGCAGAGAGGTAAGCAATAGAACATTTGACATCAGTCACACATATGAAATATACAAAGACAAATATTTCTTGAGGAAACCCATAAAGGGTAAAAACCTCTTCTTCTTGGTATGATAAGTAATCTTTACATTCTGTACATTATCATACATATGAGCTCCAACTCATTGTGAGGCTACAACCTCTATTTTGCAAGCTGCAAATTGTTGAGAGCACCAACACTCTGTTTTCTCTAGCACCTACTATAAGGAAGCACCAACTCCCTGGTTTCTCTAGCACCCACTAGAAGGAAGCACCAACTCCCTGGTTTCTCTAGCACCCACTACAAAGAAGCACCAAATCCATGGTTCTCTAGCACCCACTAGAAGGAAGCAACAACTCCCTAAGTGTTCCAGTACCAACTGGATGGAAGAACCAACTTCCAGTCACAGAGGCACCAACCTGTAAAATAGAGAACAACAATTCTTCCTTGCACCACCCTGTCACCCTAGTTTCTCTAGATGGAACCAGATGGAAGCTACAACTCCCTGTGTTCAAGCACCCACTTGAACCTATGAGGACAACAGTCCTCCCTAGCACCTCACTACCACCCTGAAATATAAAGTTTGCTATATATAAATTTATCATAGTGATACAATATTTATCAATGGCTTATCGGTCTCATCACTATTCTGATACACTGCTCTGCTCTACCTGCATCAATGTGTTCCTGCACCCCTTCCTTACACTTTATGTTCTTCTTCCTTTTATGCTCTCTGCCCCATGTCCCTTCTATGTACCAATCCTCTTCTGTGCATTTTAGTTGCTACACTCTGCCTCCTTCTATACACCTGAATCACTCTCAACAACACCCCATCTCTTCTTTGTTCTATGTTTTTATTCCCTATGTGCATCTTCTGCATCCTCTATTGACAGTTCTTCTACATGCTCTCCCCATGTCGAGTTCTCTGCTTGATCATCATTGAAACTCTTCAGCTTCTCTGGCAGTGAAACCCATGCATCCATTATCACTGGGTGTTATGCCGGGATTCCTTAGCCTCTCCAATAGTCGAGACTCTTCGTCTTCTCTGTCACAGTCGAGCTCATTCCCTCTGTTATAGTTCCAGGCTCCAATGGTCTTACATTTGTCAATAGCCTCTATGAACAGTCTTCATTCCACTGGAAGATGCCTTGAGACTCTTCATCTACTCTGGTGATCACCCTAAAGTCTCTTCAAGTCCTATGGCAGAAACCATTAGTCATTTCTAGCAGTTACACTGTGAACCTCCAAGAAAATGCATTAGCAACTAAATCACCAACTGTCCAAGAGTTATGATTCAGTTCTGCTAATTGAATTGTAACTGATCGATTAATTGTGAAGAGCAACAATATCCCTTTGATCAGATTTCCAAGTATCCAACATCGTTGGATTACAAGCACAGGGTCTCGCGTTGATTTCACCATTTCGCATTTCAGCATTTCGACATTTCGACATTCCTGTGGTGAAGAGTCTCGACTCTTCATGTTACGATCACCAAAAAGGAGGTTAACTTGGTGCTAGCTCCTCCCTTTCCCATGACCACTGACGATGACCACAGCCTACACCAAAAGGTGTTTTCTCATTTCGACATTTTGGCATTCCTATAAAGAAGTGTCTCGACACTCCAAGTCGCAATCCCCAAAATGGATCCAAATCAACCGTCCACAAGACTTCATAATATGATCCCTTCTTTTCTTAATCAAATGGCTGGCAGGATTTTAGCGTTTTTCCCTTCGAGTCATCGTGACTCCAACATTATAAAATTCATGATCACAAAATCTCTGAAGTGATCGTACAGTTCACATAACCCACTGAGATGGATGGTTGAAGGGATTTCAGATTTTTTCCTTTTAGGTTTTCGAGACTCACAATAGTCCCTTTCGGCATTTTGGAATTTGAGACTTCATGATGGTGGAGTTTCTACTTGCTATGTAAAACCCCAAAATTGAAAGTTCCAATGTGATGTAAACCTGCTGACGTCACACGTGGATTGACACGTGTCGAATAGATGCCACGTGTCACTTTGATTCGTGACTTACATGTTCTTGAAATGTTGAATCATCTTGACACTTTTCATTGCCTGATTGTGCCACATGTTCTTAGCTGACGTGGTTTGTTGATGTGTCTGTTTCGAGATTTCAGGGTTCGCTACTTCAAAGGTTAAAGTTCCTTTGATCTTTGATTTATCGGTCTATGAAACTCTAAAATGGAATCTTTGTTGATGTGCCTATTTCAGGATTTCAGGGTTCGCTACTTGAAAGGTTAAAGGTCCTTTGATCTTTGATTTCCTAGTCTGTGAAAAATTGAAATGGAGTCTTTGTTGATGTGCCTGTTTTGGGATTTCGGCGTTTCACATTTCGCAACCTCGGGACTCCTACGATGAAGAGTCTTGAATCTTGACTCATCCAACTCTCGGTAGTGGAAACTCCGAAATGTATTCAGATCAACGGTCCACAATCTTGATGATTCGACAGTCCAGATCTTTTCGTGAGTTCGCATATCGCGAGTTCCTGTCGTGAGTTTCTTCCTTGACTCCTCCAACTCTCGGTATTCGAAACTCTGAAACGTTGTGGTTTCACATTTCTCGATTTCATCATTCTTTTTGTGAGTTTCCTTGACACCTCCAACTCCCGATATCGGAAACTCCGAAATGGAGATTAAGTCGTGGTTTTGCATTTCACGATTTTCTATCGTGAGTTGCTTCCTTGACTCCTGAAGTTTACGCTTTTGAATGGGATCCAACGATCACTTTTTGAACTTTCCATTTCCATGCCATTATCCCTGTGTTGTTGGTCATGATGTTTTCCATCAATGACAAACACGCATACTATGCACTATCTCTTATGATCTTATCTAGCTTTCTCTACTGTGTCTTCCCAAAATACTTCTGGTGCTCGCCTGGCACATTCTTCCTATACTTAAGCCATCATCGTTGTTGTACTTTCCATCAATGACAAGAATATGCTATCTGTAAAACATGCCAACAATCTCCCCCTTTGGCATTGATGGCAACAAAGGCACCCGAACTCTTTTCTCCCCCTTTGACATCAATGTCAAAGAACACATGCTCCCCCTGAGCTGTTGCAGTATTTTTAGGAGGTATCATATATTAAACCAACACAAACTCCCCCTGACAGGATGGACTCTCTTATTTGAGGCCTATAGAATATTTGTATCTAAACCAGAGTCTTCTCCTTTTGATTCTTGGACCTGTTCATCTTCAGCTTCTGCTGTATGCTTTGTAGAATACTCAAAATTGCTCACCTCTCTTACTGGGACTCCTTCATCAACCTTTTCTTTTCATAACTGGATGACTCCTCCTGTCACTGTTCTCTCTCTGCTTCTGACTACTTTCCCCCTTTGTTCCTAAAAGGTTAGCTTTCCCTGACAAGGTCTTTCCTCTTGTTATCTCTACAGGATGTCATATATATCATTTTGTAACACAAATTGTTGTTGTTGAGGATGTTGTTGTCCTACTGAAACACTACATAATTGTAGCTCGTACTTTTCAAAAAACCCTTGGATCTGCCCATTGATTCTAATCAATTTCTATTATGACAAATTCATTTTTCTTCCATGATTCTTACAACCCAAGGCTTTTATGACCATATACATCACAAGAGAAAAACCCTACAAACATTCTCACATCTTCTTTTCCTTTTTACAAATGGAGGACCTATATCAGGTTTCTTAGGAGCATTGATTTCTACCTTGTTGAGTCCAATACCAGATTTGTCATTTGGTGATCTCTGATTATCCAATATTTTATCTAGGGTCATGGAACTGTTCAAGAACTTGATTTGAGTGTTTGACTTCTCAACCTTCAAAAATTCTTCTTCCATCTTATGACATGATTCTTATCCTACTTCTTCCATGGGATAAATGCTAACTAAACATTCTTTTATTGTATCTGAATCTTCTTCTTTACTTGCAGGGGAGGATTCAACATCAACATTGTTGTTTGTCCTTATTCTTTTAGCCACCACTTGTCCTGAGTTTACAGACTTTATCTTACAGTCTTTGGAAAGGACTACCTCTTTACATCCTCTGTCACACATTTGACTTACATTGAGAAAATTATGTTTCATCCCATCTATATGAAGATCATCCTGAGAATCTCCTTTTCCATTACTTAAACTCACCATCCATTTATCCTTGTTTTTACCTAGTCCATCATTTTCAAGGATCACATTTCCTGTTTTTTTTTTGCTTATAAGCATAAGCCTATCCTTTTCTCCAGTCATGTGCTTGGAACATCTACTATCTATATTCCATGGGTTCTTTTGTCTTTGAGATGACAACACGAATCCACACTATCACTTTCTTTCTTCTTCCAAACCTTGACATTTTTAGCAGAGGAATTCAAATCTGATTTATAGTTCTTTAAGCGACAATCAACAACTTTATGTCCATAGTTATGACAAATGTAGCATTCGGGTTCGTTGATTAAAGAGTCAAAATGATTGTTATGCTTAACCTGTGTCCTTTTCCCATCCATCAAGTGATTTGCAATCTGTGGAGGTTTTCTACTTGGGTGTTTCATTCGTTGTTGTGGTAGATATCTATACCTTGAATGTCTTGCTTGTTCATATCTAAATTTTAAAGAATAGTTTACAACTTTGTGACCAAAGTTAGAAAAGAAAAAACAATATCCATAGAAAAATCCTTGGTACCTGGAAAATGATTTTCTTCTTTGAGCAGGTCGATTTCTTCCATGCTGATGATTTCCATGAGCAGGGAGTGCATTATTTATTTGTTCTACAGAGTCAGTCTTGGCACCTTTTTCTTTACTCCTCTTGGGCGGCTGATTGTCTGCCTTTGTTTCTGCAGGTTTGTTGTTCTCATTTCTTGTAGATTTGACAAACTTGATGGGTTCTTTGTTTCTTGGCTGACCACTACTTGATCCCTCTTCATATCCCAAACTAGTTTTCATATTTGTTTTCCTTTGCTGATTCAAAATGGTGGCTAATCCTTCTGAGGATTTGATACTTGACAGATTTTGATGATACAAGGCTTGAAACTTCTCCAACTCTTTCCTTGTTTTCACTACTTCTTCTTCCAGGGCTTCAGATGTTGCCTTCTTTTCTGATAATTGTTGTTTCAGAATGTCCTCTATTTTCTTTGCCTCTTCTAATTCTACTTTTAGCAGGGCAAAGTCTTCATCAGGTTTTTTAGTGCCTTTCTTGAACTGTATCAACAATTGTTTTTTCTTTCTCTTCTTTAGTCTGAGTCTGTCAATCTCTTCCAAAGTGTTGATCATCTCTCTTTCCAAGTCAACCACAGCTTCTTCATCATTATCATCACTTCCTATGATTTTATTATCATAATTCTCTTTGGCCATAAGCATGAAGTCATTTACCTTATCTTCACAGGAAGAGTCATTATCAGTGTCTTCTAAGGAGTCATCATTGTTTACACATAAACTTCTCTTTCTATCGAATATTTTGGATTTGTACTTCTCTTCACCTTCAGAGTTCTGGTCTTTGTTCTTGTGTGGACACTTATTTGCAAAGTGACCTATCTTACCACAACTAAAACATTTGAGGGGAAGCTTGCCTTGATATTTTCCTGATCCTTTCTTTAACCTTCTCACAAATTTTGCCTCAATATCATCTAAATCTGAATCAGTATACTTCTCTAGTAATGGATTTATCTTTTTTGATTCTCATTTCATATGTAGTTAAAGTTCCTAGGATTTGATCAATGGATAGAGTTTTAAGATCATTTAGTTCTTCTATTGCAGAGACTTTTGGATTAAATTTATCAAGAAAAGATCTTAAAATCTTCTAAACTAAAATTGATTCTTCAATCTTCTCACCAAGACCCTTCATGGCATTCACAAGTTCTTCAAATCTTAAAAAATACTTGCTACCTGTTTGATCTTCATTCATCTTTAGTTGTTCAAACTTCAACCTAAATGTTTGAAGTTTGGCATCTTTTACTTTCTCATTTCCTTCATAGCTGCTAATAAGTTTATCCCACATTTCTTTGGTAGTTTGAAGATGCATCACCTTTACAAACTTGGCTTCTGCAAGTCCATTCAAGATAGCATTCATTCCCTTAGCATTAAATCTAAATTCTAACTTATCATCCTTGGAAGCTAACACAACAGGATTTATGTATCCAGTCTCTACTACATCCCAAACATTGGCACCTAAGGCCATTAGGTATGTTCTCATTCTAACATTCCAGAAGGAAAAATTTGTTCCATCAAACAGAGGAGGCTTAGTGGCTGAAGTCCCTTCATGACTTGTCATGTTTAAGCTTACAGATCTACCTTTAGATAAAAGGAACCTTCTCTGATACCAATTGTTGGAAAACTGAGAAGGGGGGGTGAATCGGTTGTTACCGTGCTTAAACAATTATGCTTATTTTAAACTCTTTGCAGAGCACTTAATGACAATCACAATAATACAGGGAGGTAAGAAATAGAACATTCAACATCATTCACATATATGAAATATACAAAGACAGATATTTCCTGAGGAAACCCATAAAGGGTAAAAACATCTTCTTCTTGGTATGATAAGTAATCTTTACATTCTGTACATTATCATACATATGAGCTCCAACTCATTGTGAGGCTACAACCTCTATTTTGCAAGATGCAACTTGCTGAGAGCACCAAATCTTTGTTTTCTCTAGCACCTACTAGAAGGAAGCACCAACTCCCTGGTCTCTCTATCACCCACTAGAAGGAAGCACCAACTACCTAGTTTCTCTAGCACCCACTAGAAGGAAGAACCAACTCCCCAGTTTCTCTAGCACCCACTAGACGGAAGAAAAAAATCCCTAAGTGTTCCAACACCAACTGGATGGAAGCACCAACTTCCAATCACACAGGAACCAACCTGTAAAATAGAGAACAACAGTTCTCCCTTGCACCACCCTGCCACCCTGGTTTCTCTGGCTGCAACCAGATGGAAGCTACAACTCCATGTGTTCAGCACCCACTTGAACCTCTAAGGAAAACAATCCTCCCTAGCACCTCCCTACCACCCTGAAATATAAAGTTTTCTATATATAAATTTATCACAGTGATATAATATTTATCAATGTCTTACCGGTCTCATCATTGTTCTGCTACACTACTCTTCTCTACCTGCATCAATGTCTTCATGAACCCCTTCCTTACACTTTATGTTCTTCTGCATTTTATGCTCTGTGCACCATGTCCCTTCTATGCACCATTCCTCTTCTGTGCATTTCAGCTGCAGCACTCTGCCTCCTTCTACACACTTGAATCACTCTCAACACCACCCCATCTCTTATTTGTTTTGCATTTTTATTCCCTATGTGCATCTTTTGCATCCTCTATTCATAGTTCTTATGCATGCTCTCCCCATGTCAAGTGCTCTGCCTGATCATCATTGCAACTCTTCAGCTTCTCTAGCGGTTAAACCCATGTGTCCATCATCATTGGGTGTTATGCCAAGATTCCTTAGCCTCTCCAGCAGTCGAGACTCTTCATCTTCTTTGTCACAATCGAGCTCATTCCCTCTGTTGCAATTCCAGGCTCCAACAGTCTTACATCTATCAATAGCCTCTATGAACAATCTTCATGCCACTGGAAGATTCCTTCAGACTCTTCATCTTCTATGACGATCACCCTGAAGTCTATTCTAGTCCTCTGGCAGAAACCATCAGTCGTTTCTAGCAGTTACACTGTGAACCTCCAAGAAAATGCATCAGCAACTAAATCGCCAACCATCCAAGAGTTATGATTCAGTTATGCTAACTGAATCGTAACTGATCGATTAACTGTGAAGAGCAACAATAGCCCTTCGATCACATTTCCAAGTATCCAACACCTTTGGATTAGAAGCATAGGGTCTCGCGTTGATTTCACCATTTCGCATTTCGACATTTCGACATTCCTGTGGTGAAGAGTCTCGACTCTTCATGTTAGGATCACCGAAAAGGAGCTTAACTTGCTGCTAGGTCCTCCCTCTCACATGACCACTGACGGTGACCACAACCTACACCAAAAGGTGTTTTTTAATTTCGGCATTTTGGCATTCCTATGAAGAAGTGTCTCAACACTCCAAGTCGCAATCCCTGAAATGGAGCCAGATCAACGGTCCACAAGACTTCATAATCTGATCCTTTCTTTTCTTAATCGAACGACTTGCGAGATTTTGGTGTTTTTCCTTTCGAGTCATCGTGACTCCAACATTATAAAATTCATGATCAAAAAATCTCCGAAGTGATCGGACGGTTCACATAACCCACTGAGATGGACGATTGACGGGATTTTAGAGTTTTTCGTTTCGGGTTTTCGAGACTCACAATGGTCCCTTTCGACATTTCGGAATTCAAGACTTCATGATGGTGGAGTTTCTACTTGCTATGTAAACCATGAAATAGAAAGTTTCGATGTGACGTAAACTGGCTAATCTCACACATGGATTGACACATGTCGAATAACTACCACGTGTCACTCTGATTCGTGACTTACATGTGCCTAAAATGTTGAATCAGTTTGACACTTGTCATTGCTTTATTGTGCCACGTGTCCTTAGCTAACGTGGTTTGTTGATGTGCCTGTTTCGGGATTTTGGGGTTCGCTACTTCAAAGGTTAATGTTCCTTTGATATTTGATCTCCCGGTCCGCAAAACTCCGAAATGGATTCTTTGTTGATGTGCCTGTTTCGGGATTTTGGGGTTCGCTACTTCAAAGGTTAAAGTTCCTTTGATCTTTGATTTCCCGATCTACAAAACTCCGAAATGGAGTCTTTGTTGATGTGCCTATTTCAGGATTTCGACGTTTCTCATTTCCCAACTTCGGGACTCCTGTGATGAAGAGTCTCGACTCTTGACTCCTCCAACTCCCGGTATCCAAAACTCCAAAATGGAGTCAGATAAATGGTCCATAATCTTTATGATTCGACGATCCAAATCTTTTCATGATTTCGCATAACACAAGTTCCTGTCGTGAGTTGCTTCCTTGAATCCTCCAACTCTGGGTATATGAAACTCTGAAACATCATGGTTTCATGTTTTGTGATTTCATCATTCTTGTCCTAAGTTTCCTTGACACCTCCAACTCCCGGTATCTGAAACTCGGAAATGGAGATTAAGTCGTGGTTTCGCATTTCACGATTTTTTGTCGTGAGTTGCTTCCTTGACTCCTGGAGTTTACGCTTCTGAATGGGATCCAATGATCACTTGTTGAACTTGACATTTCCATGCCATTATCCCTACGCTGGTGGTCGTGATCTTTTCCATCAATGAAAAACACACATACTCTGCACTATCTCTTCTGATCTTATCGAGCTTTCTCTGCTGCATCTTCCCAAAATACTTCTAGTGCCTTCCTGGCACATTCTTCCTATACTTAATTCATCATCATTGTTGTACTTTCCATCAATGACAAGAATATGCCGCCTGCAAAACATGCCAACAACTACTTCCTGAGATACCCTCCATAGAAGATGAGCTATATCTCTAGAAACCCTTGTCGTGTTCCGTTGGTAGTGAAGCAATAGGTCATCAATATGAACGTCCATAATGATTGTGTTCAGTCCCTCAAGGTTATTCTCAATATCCTAGAGATCCTCTAATGTCTTGCAGTTTAAGCCACCATCTCACCTATCTCTCCACGCCTATGGATTTGTGAGGCCCCATATGGTCTAGATAGTCCAATATCTACATGTTGAAATCCAAATTAGTCTCAATACACCCAACGAATGAAAACAAATCAAAATTTAAAAATGGTTTATTTTTTACCTACATTATTCCATTGATAACCCACTAGAAGGATCAAATATGGATCTCCTTGGAAATCCATTCCTCCGTAGGCATAGTTCTCTACCATGATGAGTTGTTTCTTCACCCATTTTAATAAATTCTCATCATAGAGGACTACGGGATCGCCACCATGGTGCATCATGTCAAGAAATTCAAGAGACTTCCACATTAATCCTAGCAGAAGAGAAGAATAATTTAATCAAGAACAAAAATGAAAACAAGCAATCACACAGTATACAAAGATTTTACCTTAGAAACACTTAACCAGGAAAACCAACATTCCTTTGAGCATTATTCTCTCTTGTTGTCTTATTCATTCAAAATAAAATTTTACATGTCTAACCTTGGTCCACACCTAATACATAATTGACATCATACCCTCTTGCAGAAAAAAAAACAACCACATAGCCAACTTGGCTTACATATGCATGACCAACAACCTACACTTACACATGCATTTAACCTATAAAAGTGCACTCTATCATCACCTAACAACAAAATAATTTACAACCTTACAAAATACCTCTTTATTGGATTTACAGTAGGAAAAACCCTAAATATTGGTGCCCAAAAACTAGTTACAGATCCATGCATATCATTGTCTACAAATCCCACAAAACTTGTGATTCTATTATAGTCATCTCCAATTTGGATTTACCAATCGACTACCAGTCAGCCTCTATTCAGTCTCAGTCATATCATGCCCACACTTCGACATATTTTTTGTTGACTTGTCATTGATATCTTCGACTTCAACTTTACCTGGTCAACTTCGTCAACCTTTGACTTGTTGTCAATCTACCTTGACCTTGATCGCCATTCAATTCACCTCGACTAGAATTTCATTGCAAAGAATATAAAAACCCAACAATCTCCCACTTGTTTTCTTCTTTGTTGAATCAAGAGGTTCTTGAAATTTCACTCACAAACCCAAGGAAGAAATTCCCATTGCCTCTCTACACCAAGAGAACTTCACAACACTAATGGACTTGGTCAACGAGTCTGCTATGTTTTCTAACCTCTCTACTTTATTCAGTAGCACCTTGTTCCTTTCCACTTTATCTCTTACAAAAATGTATTATACATAAATGTTCTTAGTCTTTGAATGATAAGAAGGGTTCTTTTCCATAAATATTTCACTTTGACTATCACAACTTACCTTCATAGATCTCTTCCCAAACCCGATTCCTAAACACAAATTTGAAGCCATACCACTTCATTTCTTCCATGAGTGGCCACAATGTATTCAACTTCTGTTGTCGACAAGGCTACAATGGCCTATCTCTTTCTCATCCAGATTATTTCTCCATTGAACATATTGAAGACATATTTGTTGGTCAACCTCCTTCGATCCAAATCTCCATCCCAGTCGGCATCAACAAAGCCATGTACATCAAATATATCACTATCACATCCAGGTCTTCCTTGGTAGAATATAGCATAGTTGTTTGTGCCACCCAAATACCTTAATACTCTCTTGAGAGTTTCCCAATGCTCCTTTCTAGGTGTTGACATGTACCTTCTCAACACTCCCACTGCATGGGCAATGTCTGGTTGAGTGCAGACCATCGCATACATCAAAATACCAACCACACTTTCATAGGGAACATGTGCCATGTCCTCTATCTCTTCATGTGTCTTTGGACGATGTTTAGTAGTAAGCCTTTCTCCCATTGGAATTGACACCTTTATTGTCTTGAAATCCTACATGTTGAATCGTTTCAGAACCATTTTAATATACTTCATCAGATTCAACCAGATATTTCTAGTGGCTCGATCTCTCTTAATCTCCATTCCCATAATGAAGTTAGTTGCACCTCGATACTTCATGTCGAACTTGGAGGATAGCTTCTTCTTCACCTCCTTTATTTCATCCATGGTGTTTCTAATAAACAACATGTCATTGACATGCTAATTAATTGGGTTCGTTGTCATTGATGTCAACCCTTGAAGAAAGTCTAGAATCAAATTCTGGTAGCACAAAGGTTTGGGTAATAGACCCAAGTTTGTTTGATGGATAATGGTATTTGTTTTTTTCATATTTTAAGGTAAGAATATTATAGATGTATAGTACATGTCATTCCATTTCCAGTGGTATGTGGAACGTCACATAACTCCTCACAGTTAGAGAGTTATGGCCATGTGAAATTGGAGAACCCTCATGAGTCATCTAGAACCCCCAAAAGGTCAAAGTAGTCAAAGTGGTTTAAGATATTTTAGAAGGTAAATAATAAATTGAAGTGATGAGTGTACTATAACTCAAAGTGAATACAAAATAATTTATTTAAATAATAAATTTAATGGAGAAATTACTAACTGGACAAGTGGTTAGAAGTGGGTTAGCCCTAAAATAAGGAAAGTGGTTTAAGATGGTTAGAAGGTAACCCCTTGAGGTAAAGTGAAATGATGAGTTTACTATAAGTCAAAGTGGATACAAAATAAATTATTTAAATAATAAAGTTAATGGATAAATTACTAAGTTGACAAGTGGTTAGAAAGTGGGTTAATCCTAAAATAAGGAAAGTGGGTTAAGATGGTTAAAAGGTAACTCTTTGAGGAAGCTACATGAAAGTATAAATAAGAGGAAAGGCTCTCTCATTTTAATCATGCTTGAGAATATTGAATATATACAGCTGACTGAGGTAACCAAAGGATATCTAAGACAAATTTCAGAGGGAAGGTGAAGTAAAGAAGGCCGAAATTCAAGGGAGGATAAATTCTTTTGATGATACTTCCTAAGGTATGTTATTTATAGGCCATCTCACCATTTTCGCAATAATGTTTTTTCTAGACTGACTCAGACCATGAAATTGGAAGGACATTGAGGAAACATATCCAAGTAGCTTTGATACAAATTTCAACTTGTGGGTCGTTGTATTTTTGGAGTTATACGCCATGGAAAATAGGGTTTGTGGCTAGTCCTGAAACTAGTCTAAAACAGGTATCTCGGGAAAAAAAGTCATAAATTCTTCATAATAGATCCAAATTCAATAAGACCAAATGTATTGGTTAGAATACATTCTTTAGTATTTTGTATACAATTTTCAGATCCATACAACAAATATTCCGTGCAGGGCATGCTCTACAACTTTGTTCTCTAGAATAAGCTAGAATTCAAGAAGGTATGCCATTTTTGCAATAAATCCTTTCTTGAGAGGTTCCAAATAGTGAATTCTAGAGGAATTGCATAAAAGAAACTAAATAACATTGTGTACCATTTTTATATTGTTATTCATTACAAGTACATAGTTATAATTATTTCAATTTAGGGTTGTTGACTAATCCAAAATTAGTCATGTGAGACTAAAGTAAAGTTTGATGAAAATGATAGTCTCTTGTTGTTAAAGTTAAGGAAGGTTTGTAGGTATCTGATCTTATACACCAGGTCTATTACATAGTTACAAATCATATTTAGATGATGAAATTGATGAGGGATTTTGGTTGAGGTACATGTTTGGTACATGGTTGAGACAAATAGTTGATAAGTTGGCACATACATGAGGTTTATAGTTGATGATGTTGGTACGTATTGATGAGTCATAGTCGATGAGTAGTTGATACATGATTGGTACATGGTTGGAGGGACTTGTTAGTAGTATTTATTGATACATGGTTTATGGATGATGTATCATACTTGTATTGGTATATTATTAGAAGAACATGTTGATCTTGGTGATGATTATGAGTTGTTGTGTTATGCTTGGTTGATGCACTTGTTTATGGTACAGGTTGATAACAGGTTGTTTGGTACATGTTGGTGCATGGTTGATGCACTTGTTTATGGTGCAGGTTGATTACAGGTTGTTTGGTATAGGTTGGTGCATGTTTGATGCACTTGTTTATGGTGCAGGTTGATTACATGTTGAGGTACAGGTTGATGCATCGTTGATGCATGGTTCAGGTTATTGGTAAAGGTTGTTTGGTGCAGGTTGACTGGTATAGGTTTACATGAGTATATCTCATAGTGATAGTGTGACAATGGTTCCATCATTCTACTTATATGTCAGGATGGTTGCACGGGGCAAGGACAGGTGGTTGTAGCCACCTTCGGGTTGTATCTAGAGAACATAGGGGGTTGTAGCCTCCTTCTAGTTGTAGCTAGAGAATTGGGGAGTTGGATCTTCCCTCAGGTTGTAGCCTGAGAAATTAGGGGCTGGATCATCCTTCCAGTTTCAACTGGAAAACAAAGGAATTTGGTGCTTCCAATGAAAGTAATTCTTAAAGACATATAAGAAAAAGAATTTCGTGGTTTTATCCCGCTTTGGGTTTCCACGTAAAAACATTGGTGTACTGTGAATGTGTATGATTTCTCATTTTTTCATTTTTTATTTACTTTGCAACTATTCAATGATAATGCTACATTGATATAACACTTGCATATTGTGGTTAAAAATGATTGAATTTCTCTATTACTGATTCACCCCCCCTCTCAGTAATCCAACAATTGGTATTAGAGCGAGTGCCTTCAAGAATTAGTTTAACCACTGAAAGGTAGATCATGGAGAGAAACAACATGTACAACCATGGAATACCACAGTTTGACGGACAAAAGTATGCATTATGGAGTAGAAGGATGAAAACATATATACATGCACAAGGATTTTAAATTTGGAAATCAGTTGTAGATGGATACAAAGAACCAACATTTTTGTCGACAAATGAAAGAGAAATAAAACTCAAGAAAAATAATTCCAAAGACACAAATTCACTTTTGAATGGTCTTTGTGAATTATTTTACGCCAAATTTATACATTGTAAATACGCTAAAGAGATTTGTGATAATCTTCAAAATATTTATGAAGGAGATTCAAAAGTCAAAGAAGCAAAGATTCAAACTTACAGAGGTCATTTCGAACAACTAAATATGAAGGAAGATGAGAATATTTCATCTTACTTATTATGAGTCGATGAAAAAATAAATTCAATCATAGCATTGGGAGAAGAAATTAAAGAATCTGTAATTGTTCAAAAGGTACAAAGATCTCTCCCTATGAGATTTGATCCTAAGATATCAACACTATAAGAAAGAGTAGATATAGACTCAATACGCATCGATGAACTACATGGAATATTCACAACATATGAAATGAGAACTGAACAGGAAAATTCAGATACAAAAAAAGCATATTTTAAAGCATCCAAAAGGTCAAAGCAAAAGGGAAAGCAAAATGAAAAATAACATAGAAGCAGTAGTGAAATCTCATAATATGATGAAGAAATGGACAACTTTGTCACAAGATTGAACAAGGGAACCAACGATAGATATAAAGGTAAGTTTCCTTTGATTTGTTTTAATTGTGATGGATCTGGTCAATTTTGCTAAAAAAATTTGTCATAGGAAAAATAAGAGGAATGATGAAGATTACTCAAATAGAAAAAAACATATAAAGGCAAAAGAACCATAAAGAAAGTTTTCAAGAAAATCTTATGCACCAAAGAAGACATCTCATCATCGGATGAAGATGAAGTCAGTCATAGTGAGACAGAAAGAGTTCTATTCATGGCAGTAGAATATTCTGACAAAGAAGACACTGAAGAAGAATATGAAGAGGCAGAAGTTTACTATCGAGAAGAATTGTTTTGTGCCATAGAAGTTATAAGAGGAGAAAAAAAGAAAATAAAGAATCTACAAGAAGAACTAGACAAGAAAGAAGACACTCGGGAACTAAAACACATGATCACAAATTTGAAGGTTCAAATAGAAGACGATAAAATAATTGAAGAAGCACCCAAAGAATAGCTAGAAGAAGCAGACAAAATCATTGGAAATTTGGAACCATATATTTTCACATTAAGAAAAGATCTTCAAAAGAAAAATATGCAGAACAACTTATAAGTTTTGGATGATATTATCAAAATTCAAAAAATTCATCATGACAAGTCTGAACTTGGATACAATCAGACGAAAAAGGGATCAAGCTCCAAAACAACAAAGAAAGAAACATATCCAAAAATATATCCAAAAACAATCAAAGGGGATAGGAAGATCTACAAGGAATATTATAGGGACACTCCTCCACCAAGAAGATTCAGATTTCAAAATCAACAACCAACAGATAGGCCTCATGAAGAAGAAGGATTCAGAAGAGAAACTCCTTTCAAAAAATATTCAACTCCTAGGTATCAAAATATATTTTTGGTTTATGTTATGCATGTAATACTTTTGGACATAAATCTATGAATTGCAGAGCTAATAGTAGGAACATAAACAACTTTGGAAGTCATACACAAAAGTGTTATCCAAGAAGGCCTAGTGAAACACAAAGAATAAGTTACAACAAGTTTGAATCATTGAGCACTGAAGTGGAATGATACAAGTGCAACAAATTTGGACACATGGACAAATATTGCATAATGACAGTTCCTCCTAGAGAATCACAACATAACAACAACAATCATAGACAAGAACCTCAGAAGAGAACATTGATAAGAAAGAAGAATCAATATAGAAATGAAGAATGCACACTCACTCTACAAGCTAAGAAGAAGCGTGGTTGGTATGTTGACAGTGGCTGTTCAAAACACATGATAGGTGATAAAGACAGGTTTCTTACATTAATAAAGGAAAGAGATGGATCAGTATCCTTTGGAAATGATGACTCAACTAAAATCATTGGAAAAGGCACAGTTAGAATTGGAAACAAGAATACGAAGGCAAAAAATGTTATAGTAGTAGAAGATGTGAAACATAATGTTCTAAGTGTGAGTCAAATGTGTGACCAAGGTCATAACGTTACTTTCGATTCACAAAAGTGTGAGATAATAAAATAAGGTTCAGGAAAATTGATTGCAGTAGCTGCAAGAACTTCAAGCAACATATATGTACTAAGTGAAATTGGAAATGAAACATGTTGTCTAGGAAAAGAATATGAAAGTTGGCTATGGCATAGAAGAATGGGTCACATACACTTTGATAACCTTGTCAAAATCAGAAAAAAAACTAGTTAGAGAAATGCCCAGGATTACGAAACCAACCAACACTTTATGCAAGCATTTTCAACAAGGAAAGCAAACAAAGACCAGGTTTAAATTAAAAGAATATTCAACGACAAGACCACTGGAAATTGTGCATACTGATCTAGTTGGACCATTTATAACAAAGGTTTTAAAAGGTGATAAATACTTTATTTTATTAGTTGATGATTATACAAGAATGACTGCAGTTTGTTTTCTCAGGAATAAGTCAGAAGCTTTTAAAAACTTCAAAGCCTACAAGGAAATAGTTGAAAATGAAATGGATTCAAAAATAAAATGTTTGAGATCTAATAATGGAGAAGATTTCGCTTCAAAGGAATTTATGGAATACTGCAGCAGGCATGGAATAAAAAGACAATTCTCCGTTGCTAGGACACCTCAACAGAATGAAGTTGTTGAAACAAAGAACATGACAGTACAGGAAATGACTCGAACAATGTTAATGGATTCCAAATTGACAGATATATTTTGGACACATACAATGCATACAATGGTTCACATTCAAAAAAGAGTAACAAAAATCCCTACGAGCTATGGAAAGGAAGACCAACAAATGTGAAACACTTCAGAGTATTTGGAAGCAAATGCTACATCAAAAGAGAATATGGAAGAATGGGAAAGATTGACTCTCGTGTGGACAAAGGAATACTTGTTGGTTACTCAAGTACAAGGAAATCATGCAAGTGTTACAATCTGAGGTTGAACAAAGTTGTAGAAAGCATCAATATAACAATTGATGAAACATGTGGACGAGAATTAAAGGAAGAAGAAAATGAATCAATGGAACAAATTTATGAAGAAAAAGAAAAAGATGAATAAGAAGTAGAAGGGGAAGATGAAGAGGATCAGATAGAAGTAGAAAAGTAAGTTCAACAAGTGCCTCCAAAGACACCTATAAAACGAGTACAGAAGAATCATCCTTCAAATCAAATTATTGGAAACAAATATGCAGGATTTGAGACTAGAAGAAGAATCCATTCACGAGAAAAAACACACCTAACACTCTCATCTACGACTGAACCAAACAATTTCTAAGAGGCCAGCAAGGATGAATTTTGGAATAAGGCCATGGATGAAGAATTGGATCAAATAGAGAAGAATGACACTTGGGAATTGGTTCCAAGACCTAAGAATAATAATGTGAATGGCACAAAGTGGGAATTCATAAACAAATTGAATGAATATGGATAGGTTACAAGGAACAAAGCTAGATTGGTATGTAAAGGATACACACAGGTTCAAGGAATCGACATTGAAGAGACATTTTCTGCAGTTGCCAGAATGGAAGCAATCTGATTGCTCCTAGTTTATGCATGCTCCAAGGATATTAATGTTTATCATATGGATGTGAAATCATCATTTCTGAATGGGGAACTTGAAGAATAAGTCTACATTGAATAACCAGAAGGATTTCAGTTGACAGAGAATGTAGATTATGTGTGTAAATTGAAGAAGGAATTGTATGGTCTAAAATAGGCTCCTAGAGCATGGTACTCTAGACTGGATAAATATCTACAATGGGAAGGGTTCAGAAAAATAAGTGCAAACAACAACCTCTACATCAAGGTAACTCAAGATAGTATTTTATTAATTGAATTTTATGTTGATGATATTATTTTTGGAAGCAATGATGACAGGTTAAGCCAGAAATTTGCAAAGGATGTGCATAATGAATTTGAAATGTCATTAATCAGAGAACTATCCTTCTTCCTGGGTCTTCAAATATGCCAAAGAAACCAAGGAATCTTTATTTATCAAACTAAGTATGTCAGATAAATCCTAAATATGTTTGGAATGGAAGATTGCAAACCAATTACCAGTCCTATGAAAACCAGTTGCAAGTTGAGAAAAGATGATGATTCAAAGTCTACAGACCAGAGGCAGTGTAGGTCAATGATTGGTAGCTTACTATATATGACAACATCCAAACTAGATGTAATGCAGGTAGTTGGACAGGTAGCACGATTTCAAGAAGCACCAAAGGAATCATGTGTATTAGCAGTGAAAAGTATTTTCAGATATCTCAAAGCAAAAAAAGATTTTGTATTATGGTATCCAAAAGGAAAGGATCTATCACTTATTGCCTACAAATATGCATATTGTGAAGGTTGCATTGATGCTCGACGAAGCACCAGTGGAGCAACGTTTTACTTGAGTGAATGTTTAGTATCATGGCCAAGAAAGAAACAATAATCAATATCCTTATCTACATTCGAGGCAGAGTATATTGCAACAACAACATGTTGTACATAGGTTCTATGGATTAAACAAACTATGAAAGATATATAGGTTGAGTATTATGAGCCCATTCCAATCTATTGTGATAATACAAGTGTCATCAATGTCTCAAATAACCCGATGATGCATTTCAAGATGAAGCACATTCCAATCAAGTATCACTTTCTACAGGAACAGGTTGCAGAGAAAAACATTAGAGTTGAATATGTGGGAAGAAAAGAACAAGTGGTAGACATATTTACAAAACCACTTCCAAGGGAATCTTTTGAGTATATTTTCCAGACATTCGGAGTAATTTCTACTCCAAAATGAATTCTTTTGAATTATTATCTTATATGTCTTAGATTTACATGAGGAAGAACCATAAAGAGGACAGTTCAGGTTGGGAGATTAGTTTCTAGAAGATTTTAGTCAAGGGGAGTATCACCAAGGATAATTCAGTTAGGAGGCATATCCCTGGATGGAAAAATACCTTTGCCATTGATGACAAAGGGGGAGAGATTTATCAGATGCAGAGAACAAAGGCATGGTTCCAGGAGGAGAGATGGTCACAGGGGGAGCATGAGTGATATGACTTCAATATTGGATTAGAGTGTTTCTATCAATTCCAAAGGGGGGTATTTTTTATTAATTGGGTTGGTTGTCATTGATGTCAACCCTTGAAGAAAGTCCGGTAGAAAATTCTGGTAGAAAAAAGGTTTAGGTAATGGGTCCAAGTTTTTTTGATGGATAATGGCATGAGTTTTGATATGTTTGCAGGTAGGAATATTCTAGATGTATAGTACATGTCATGCCATTTCCGGTGGTATGTGGAACATCACATAACTCCTCATGATTAGACAGTTATGGCCATGTGAAGTTGGAGAACACTCATGAGTCATCTAGAAGCCCCAAAAGGTCAAAGTAGTCAAAGTGGTTTAAGATATTTTAGGAGGTAAATAATAAAATGAAGTGATGAGTGTACTATAAGTCAAAGTGAATACAAAAGAAATTATTTAAATAATAAAGTTAATGGAGAAATTACTAAGTGGACAAGGGGTTAGAAGTTGGTTAGCCCTAAAGTAAGGAAATTAGTTTAAGATGGTTAGAAGGTAACCCCTTGAGGTAAAGTGAAGTGATGAGTGTACTACAAGTCAAAGTGAATACAAAATAAATTATTTAAATAATAAAGTTAATGAAGAAATTACAAATTTGACAAGTGGTTAGAAGTGGGTTAACCCTAAAATAAGGAAAGTGGGTTAAGATGGTTAAAAGGTAACCCTTTGAGGAAGCTACATGAAAGTATAAATAAGAGGCAAGGCTCTCTCATTTTAATAAAACTCAAGAATATTGAATATATACAGGTCACTGAGGTAACCAAAGGATATATAAGATGAATTTCAGAGGGAAGGTGAAGCAAAGAAGGTCAAAATTCAAGGGAGGATAAATTCTTTTGATGATGCTTTCTAAGGTATGTTATTTACAGGTCATCTCACCATTTTCACAATAAATGTTTTTCTAGAATGATTCAGATCATGAAATTGGGAGGCCATTGAGGAAACATATCCAAGTAGATGTGATACAAATTTCATCTTGTGGATCTTCGTATTTTTGGAGTTACACGCCGTGGAAAATAGGGCTTGTGGCTAGTCCTGAAACTAGTATAAAACAAGTGTTTCGGGTAAAAACGTCATAATTGATTCATAACAGATCCAAATTCAGTAAGAAAAAATGTATTGGTTAGAGTATAGTGTGTAGTATTCTTTGTAAAATTTACATATCCATACAAAAAATATTCCATGCGAGGCACGCTCTAGAAGTTTTCTCTCTAGAATAAGCCACAATTAAACAAGGTATGCCATTTTTGTTATAACTCCTTTTCTGAGAGCTTTCAAGTGGTGAAGTCTGGAAGAATTTCATAAAAGACACTAAATAACATTGTGTACCATTTTTAGATCTTTATTCATTACAGGTACATATTTATGATTATTTCAAATTAGGGTTGATGACTAATACAAAATTAGTCATGTAAAACTAAAGTAAAGTTTGATGAAAATTCTAGTCTCTTGTTGTTAAAGTTAAGGAAGGTTTGCAGGTATGTGATATTATACACTATGTCTATTATAGAGTTACAAATCAGATTTGGATGATGAAATTGATGAGGGATTTTGGTTGAGGTACATGTTGGGTACATGGTTGAGACAAGTAGTTAATGAGTTGGCACATACATGAGGTGTATGGTTGATGATATTCGTA
This sequence comes from Picea engelmannii, assembly GCA_009831015.1. Taxonomy (NCBI): domain Eukaryota; kingdom Viridiplantae; phylum Streptophyta; class Pinopsida; order Pinales; family Pinaceae; genus Picea; species Picea engelmannii. Next base: position 152,933 of record ML799946.1, on the reverse strand, counting down.
CATATTGATTAGTCATAGTTGATGAGTAGTTGATACATGATTGGTACATACTTGGTACATGGTTGGAGGGACTTGTTAGTAGTATTGATTGACACATGGTTTGTGGATGATGTAGCATACTTGTATTGGTATCTTATTAGAAGCACATATTGATCTTGGTGATGATTATGAGTTGTTGTGTTATGCTTGGTTGATGCACTTGTTTATCGTACAGATTGCGTTACACATTATTTTCGTCACCACTATGACCTTTAATTATGTAAACCTATCATTTGTCGTTAGAAGGATCAATGGCCTTAATCCTTGAAGAAGAATGAAGATCCTTTTTCAGAGAGATGAAATTATACTTTTCCTTTGTCAAAAAACTTAGAAAAAGGGATCGTCACACCTTGCTTAGTGTTAAGGGTGCAATGATATAGGATCGTCATAGGTTTCACCATAGTTTCCTGCGAGTTCGTCACATTTTTATCAGTGTTAAGGGTGCGATGATTTTTGTACGAAGGAAAAAGAGGAATTTCTCGAAAGTTCTAAAATAGAAGATTAGAGGGTGAGGTCACCTCCAATCGGTTTGCTTCTGAGTCGCATCCATGATATTATGGGATCATCCTAACCTCCTCACCCTATCCTTTTGAACTTATAAAAGGAGAAGAGTTCTCATGGGAAAAGTTAGTTGGAAATTTATTGAGTTTTATAGCTTGGAGTTTTTGGAGCTTCTATGTTGGTTTTGAGAGTTGCTTTGTCAAGATATATTGTTGATCTCAGAATCCGTGGAGAAGAAGGGTATTGGAAGAAATTAATTTTTGGAAGGGACCTTACAACATCAAGGCATTAGTTGTATTCTCCTTTTGATATCTTTAATACAGTGATATATTTCTTTCCCATAAAATTGGTCTTATTTTATTGTATGATTCCTTGATCACATACATAGGTTTTGTTGAGTATACATTGTTTCTTTCAGTTGGTTGGATTGTGTATTTTTACAGGTTCAACATTCCATAAGCCTTGAAATGGAATGAGGATGATACTAGCGAGGAAAAACAACATCTAAAAGGTATGTCCTTTATCTCTTGTTAGTTAGTATGCTTGATGATTAAAATTTAGGGGAAGTTTTGTATTTTGTCTTGGTTTGTTCTAGTTTCAGGGTGAAACTAGGGATATCGGTTTGTGTCTGCACATATTGATTTGTCTGATAACACCTACTCACTGTTGGGAAGGAGGCTACATGCCCCCGTATTGTCTCTTTGGGACTGAGACTGGGCACCCTCTCAAAGAAGAAGGAGAACAATATAGTACCAAACCCGAAGTTCTTGTTGGTACGTTGTCGACACTCTGTAAGTTATCTTTTCATGCATACAAGCATGGTAGTACTCCAATAAAATATACTTTCCTCCAAGAACTGTATGGCACAATGCATATGTTCCTGGGATGCCTAATGAAGTGTTCCATATCCAGTAATCTACCTGATCAAAAGTAAGATAACAAGTAAAGAGAGGTTGGTGATCATGTGGATTGGCACCTGAGAACCTACCTTCTCAGTGTCGGCCTCATAGTACATCCCGATGTAGTCCTCAATGTTGAATGAACCTAGAGGAAAGGTCCTCAAGTTGACTAGTTCCCCTCTTCTTAAGAGGATAGTCAGAAAGTAGATATCCTCTGTGGTTGGGGTCAGTGATTCACCCTCCAGCATAAACACCTCAGCATCAGGATGCCAATACTCCACAAGAGCATTGAGCAGCCTCGGTTCTGCCCTCATAAATAGACACTAGAAGAACTTCCATAACCTACATTGTTTCAGTACAGCGATGGCCACAGGGTCCTCCTTGACCAAGACATTGAGCTCCTCATGCTCTCTCTCTCTCTAGTGAACATACATCCTGTTACATGACAAAAATAGAGAGGAGTTAGCGCTTGCTTTTTATTTTTTCAAAGTACAAGAGGGTGTATGTGGGCTGCGTTTTACACAGTTACATATGTATGCGAGATGTTTAGTATTCTTCCTGAGTACATATGCGGGATGACCTTGAACAACCTGCGTACATGAATGGATGCTCTTTTTACAAGAGCACACCCCCTCCAAACACAAAAATAAATCATAAAGGAATAATTGAAATGCAAGTGTGGGTGTTTTCTAGTTACTTGGTCCAAACAAAAGATCGTTTCTTCCATTGAAGCTATTGGAATCCACTCTTTTAGAAAAGGGGTTTTTTGACCTTTTGGTTCGTTAGCACCATGATTATCATAGCTAAAGTTATAGGTTTTTCAGCAGTTTGCAAAGTCATGCATGTTAACACCAATATTTGTTTTATTCCTGGCATCATCTAATATCTCTAAGGGTCGGTTTCAAAAGGAAGCTTTATCATTTATTATTTCCATTTCCATTTGCAATTGCACACTGCAAAATTCACTACATGTTGCAAAATTCACTACACGCTAAAAAATTTGTTTCCATGCAAAGGATATTGTCAAGACTGTCGTGCATAGGATTTTTTCATGCAAAGGACGTTGTCACGCAGAGGATGATGTCGCGCAAAGGATGATGTCACGCAAAGGATGTTGTCTCATAAAGGATGTTGTTGCGCAGAGGATGTTGTCGCAAAAAGGATGTCAAGGATGCTGTCGCACAAAGAATGTTGAGGATATGTCGTGCAGAGGCTACTACGGATGTTGAGGATGTTGTCGTGTAGAGGATGTTGTTGCGTAGAGAATGTTGTCGTGCGTGGAGGATGTTGTCGTGCATAGGATGCTGTCGCATAGAGGATGATGTCGTGTAGGGTATCTTTATGCACATGGAGGATGATTTCATGTCGAGGATACTTTCACGCAGAGGATTTTCCTGTGCACAAGCTACAAGGCGCGTTGCGTAAATGACTGCTTTAGTGGTCAAATTCAAGATCACTTTCTAACCAATTGGAGAGTAATTTTGAAAATTCCTGAGAGTTTTTGTCGAGGAGAAGCCAAGTAATGAAAAAATGTCTCATATTTTCAAAAGGTGTCATGGATTAGGAGATTCAAAGGAATATTTGAGCCCTATGTTTCAGTATTCATTATTTCCTATTTGAGACATGTTTTTGCGACACATATTTCGACCAGCTGGAGATGAATTTAAAGAAAATGAGAGAGGTTTTTCTTTACAAAGAGATTACCTAAAAAAATCGTTCTCATATTTTACACAACTATTACAGTTTGAGAATTACATGTGGCCTTTTGAATCCTATTTTTCATAATTTTGCCTAATGAAAAGAAGGAAATCAGTTAAAACATGTCATTGTTGTTTGTAACAGTTTCTATTTTGGGAAAGGGGTTTCTATTCGAAATGGTGATATGTAAAGGATCTATAGTGCTATATATTTTATGGTACAAGAGTAGAGAAGGGTTGGACCCTTGGGGGATCAATACTTGTTTATTTCTTTGAAGTTAATGCGGAAGTTGCCTCTTTCTGAAATTTGAGATTCATCACGGTGTTTATGTTCAGTATGTGTTTCTTGTATATCATTTCCATGATTATATTTTTCTTCTAGAATTATCTAAGAGTAAGAGGCAGGAATTAGTCTATGTTTTATTATCCTTTCACACTGATGATTATTTCTATGTGTTAATGGTTACTTTTACAGAATTCACAATGCTATGACAATAGGAAGGACTCTGTCTCAAGTGCCAACTCAAACTAACAACCCAAATTCCCTCATTCCCCACATGCCTATCCCACCTAGGAAGTGTGCCCCTTATTTTCTCAACAGTCCTTCGGCTGCCCCATTTTCTTTCCGAGCTTCAACAACAGGTCGGACAGGAAGTCTTAGAGAATTGTGGTTGCAGTTCAACACCTTCAGGAAATCAATCCCCAACAATTCTCTCACCTAGAGAATTCTCACGGGCTTGACAACCCACTTCTTCAATCCAACTCCCAATATAACCAGATACACCAACAAAAAATGGCTATGGATATAGGTTCTGGTACAATCATGAAGATACAAAGGATAGCTCCATGGGTGTGAATACTCATGAATGATTGACTACATGGATGAATGATGGAAGGAATGATAGAAAATTGTTAGGACCACATATTGTACCCTTTTTGCCCATACTTTTTGCTATTATTTTACCCTCCATCACCTGCATTTTGACTTATACTATCATTTCATCTGATCATTCCAAGGTATACAACGTCCTTTCTCATTACTTTATGCTTAATCCGTTTTGCATAATACTTTACATTACTTTTGAACCTAACCATTGATTAGAAGTGCAGA
>ML799946.1:103405-140713 GCA_009831015.1 Picea engelmannii | reverse complement strand
CTTTACTACAACACTAAGTGCTTTTGGAATTGAGCATATATAGTGCGCAGCTATCTTTGAAACAAAAGACTTCCCTGGGTTGATAATTTATGTTTCACTTGGTTGTTTAAAATTAATTAAGCAATTATAGTGACCAACAAAAATATGATAGGAAATGAACTAAGTCCCAACAATATGTATGCATGTCCCCAACTTGACACTTGTCATGTTGGGAGCTACTTTGGCCCACTTGTGCCCAACTTTAGAACTTAGGATAAAATAATTATCCATACTTTATATTTAAGAAATATTAATATAATATTCCCTTTTCGTTTAAGATCCCTATCTTAGCACCTTTCCTTAGCTTATCCCCTCCATTTCCCTAACTAGTGGAGTTTAGTCCCCCATCTCTTTTATCGTGGTCGATCTGCACGCAACAATGTATTTATATTAATTATGAGACATGTACAAAAGCAGGCGCACTGGCCTTTAACATCTAGGATCTCTAGCCTAATCAAAACATAAGCATCCTAGCTTATAGTAACTGGCTCACCAGCCTATAAAACACAACATATACACAAAGGCTCACTGGCCTCATAATCGTGCACACTCAAGTTGCTGCACGCGGTATCCGGGAATGTGCACAATTCCTCATTTTACTGCACAGTACATGTGTGCACTATACCATGAAATGTGCATATAAAATGATGTCATACAACTCACCAGCTTAAGTAAATTTGCATTTACATTTACAATTGGGTTTTTCCTTAGGGATATTACACACAGAGTCATAAGATCATGGATCAACAAACGAACAAGATGGAGAAGATGAACCAGACGTAGGAGACATTAATGTAGTTCTTGATGATCATGTTGATGAAAATATACTTGAAAATGACATTGATGATGATCATGATGATGATGATTATAATTGGCATGGTTATAAATAAGCATAAGACTTCTCTTTATTTTAATGGTTGTCTTAAATTTATTCTTTTCAATATATGAGTTTTATTCTTCTTAATATTAGGGTTAGGGTTATTCCTATTAGAATTATGGTTAGTGTTATTTCTATAGAGTTATGGGTAGGATCTTTTTTCAGAGTTAGAGTTAGGGTTATTTCTATTTTACAAGTTCAAGATATTTTAAAACAGAAAAATCATAATTTTCATTATGAAAAATTACAATTTTAAATAAAATTTTCAATTTCATATTACAATTTCAATAATATTAACTTAAAAAATTGAAAAACATAAAAAATAAAAAACATACTATAGAACTGACTTATTTCAATAAAATATACAATTGACTTATTTCAATCAAATGTACAATGACATATTTTCTTCCACTTCATAGAAAAAACTATAAAAAAGGAAAGATGTGATATAAATGCTAGATTACAATTTCAACAATCTTTTTCCAAATGAAAATTTGCTCAAAATTATATTAATGATATAATTTTCTTTACATACTATCATACATAAAAAAATGGCTACATCCAGCCACATACTACATAAGTCTTTATCAAGACATTCAAAAATATTCCTTCAAAAAAACAACAAAAACATTAGAGATCCACAGGATAATACTACTGATTAAATAACTTATCTAGCTTGACTACTACTATCTTCTCCATCCCCTTATATACCAATACTTAATAAAGAACCAAAAAAATAACAAAAATCCTTTAATAGGCAATGAAGTTTAGTAAATATTCAGATGCTTTGTTCTCCCTGCCCCTCCGGGTTCCCATTGATAATATGTTATTCTTCCTTTAGGAGCCAACAAGGCTTCTTTGGAGAGCTTATCAGCCTCAATGTTGAACTCCCTATAGATATGGTGGAAGCTAAGGGCCTGGAATTTTATACATAATACCTTTATCCGTTTTTTCCATCTTTCAATAGTACAAATATCCAATTTTCCCCTGTCATTTAGCCATTCTATTATCACTTTAGAGTCGCCAAAGGCTTGGAGCCTATGAATATCAAGAAAGTTTGCCAGAGTAAGGGATGCCCAGATTCCTAATAATTCAGCCTTAGAGTTTGTTCCTCCACCACAGTTAAAAGACCAACTGTAAACAATATTATCAGTAGTTTTTATTACCCCTCCGGCCCCATAGGATGACCAGTCACTTCTTGAATCCCCATCGAAAAAAGATATGGTCGGCCCCTCTTCATGTTGAATAAATCATTCATTTATGGGGAATTTAGGAACAAGATTATATTTTGTTATAAATATACCCATAACCTCATGAACGACTGAATGGACAACTGGCATCTTATTTTCAAAGATACCCTTATTCCTTTCGATCCAAAAGCACCAACAGGTTAAGGTTGCAATCTCAGGTAGAACAGACTTATCAGAAATCGATTGATAAAAACAAACAACGACATCCTCTCCTGACCATATTCTCTTTAAGTTCAAACGATACTTTAAGAAAGACCATAACTATTTTGTAAAATCACAATTGATGAAAAGGTGTTCTAAGCTTTCTAAGTTTCTCTTACAGAAAATACAATATCCAAGCCCTTCCCATCCTCTATTTGAAGTCCATCCCATGTCAATATCTTTCGGGAAATGGTCAGCCACATAAAGAGTTTAATTTTTAGTTGAATATCCCAACTCCAAATTTTTTGAATCCAATTGGGCGCACATTGAAAATTTTGAGTAGAAACTAGCGCTAGATAGATATTCTTGACAATTATTTTTCCAAAAGCATCTCCACTTGCCCAAAAAAGTTTATCATTTTCTTCACCAAGGTAAACTCCGGCTACGGTAAGGCCTTTGGTAAAGTTATTCCATTCCTCTGCAAGAGTATCATTTAAACCCAAAGAGCCACTACATAACCATAAATCAGATAACTCACTTACCCCTTGTGGATTTCTTGCATTGACCAACATCTTAACCTCCTTTCTTGATAGATGATCACAAAGAGGCTGAGATAATAAGGATTTTTCACCCATACCCAGAATACAGTCTCTACCGATAGTAATTTGTTCCCCTGACCCCAGTAGCCACCTCTGCCAGTGAAGTAACAGGTGAATTGACTTCAACATGTTCCTCCATATCCTAGAGGTTGTACTAGTTTCAAAATTTGCCAATCTGAACCATTGAATTACATCGGAGTGTCTTAAGTATTTATCCATCACTATATTATGCCATAAACCTTTGTCTAAGAGTGTCTGCCAAAGAGTATTGGCTAGTAAAGTTGTATTAAAATGAGACAAACTCCTGAGACCCCATCCCCCACTAGATTTTGGCCTCGACAAAGCCTCCCAACTGCACAAATGGATATGACTAATAGTGTTATTACCATTCAATAAGAAGTTAAAGAATAATTTAGGAATCTGGTTGAGGATAAATTTTGGAATTAACTCCACTTCCATCCAATAAATAGATTGGATTTCCAGAACCATCTTAAGCATAATAAACCTTCCACCCAACGAGACCCACTTATAACACCAAATCCCAATCTTTTTTTCAATTTTGTTTATAATCCACAACCAATCGGCCACCCTCTGTAATCCATTTTTTAGATAAAAACCCAAATATTTGAAACCTAAGTGCAGGGCTAAGAAAGGAAAATCAAGTAAAGATATAAAAGGAACCAGCTCTGCTTCAGTCATACCTTCATAGTGAACCGTAGTCTTTGATAAATTTACATGTAACCCAGTGGCTTTACATAAAAGGAGAATGTGATCAAGTATCTCCTTCCATTCATTAAGATCAACATTTGACATAATTATAACATCGTCAACAAAAAAGAGGTGAAGGATATTTACCAATCTTGACACTTTAACACCCAGAATCTTATTCTCCACTTTTCCCTTTTTTAATAATAGGTTGTCTATTTCCATTACCAAGATAAAGAGTAACAGTGACAAGGGACGGAGCTGTCTTAGGCCCTCCCACTTTTGAAAAATTTTGTGGCCTCCCCATTGATGATAGCAGCAAAAGAAGGTGAAGTAACACAACTCATTATCCATCTTGTCATTTGAGACTCAAATCCTATCTGAAGGAGTACCATATGAGGAAAATCCCAATCCACACAATCATATGCCTTATGTTAATCCAATTTGAGAATCAAATATTTACTATTTTTCCTCTTAGCTATACTATGCAAGCACTCAAAAGTAGTGCATATGGAATCCTGGATCCTGCGACCTTCCAAAAACCCTAATTGTTCTTCTGAAAGATCACTAGACAAGAAAGGCTTGATCCTATTAGAGATGACTTTGGAGATCAACTTGTAACACATATTTCAAAGTAAAATTGGCCTATAGTCTCCGAAAGAGGATGGGTTATTATCTTTAGGAATCAAAGTCAAGAAAGTAGAGTTTAAACACCCTGGAATATTCCCAAAATTCCTTGATTCCTTCACCACCTGAACTAAACCTTTGCTGACCAAATCAAAGAAGGAAGAGAAAAATTCCACCATCCAACCATCAGGGCATGGACTCTTGTCTCTCTTAAAAAGATCGATCACCTTTTTAATTTCCTTTGTTGTTACAGGTTTTAATAAGGAAATTATATCTTCAGCCTGTATCATTTTTTTGAAAAGATTAGTAACCTCCATTTTATCCATAGTAAAAGAGTCTGACCGGGCTTTGTAAAACGTCTTAAAATAATGATCCATTACCTTCTTCAAATCTGCTTGTCCTTTGCATTGCTCACCAAAATCATTAGTTATTTCCCGGATATATTTATGTTTGCATCTCTGACTTGCAAAATTATGAAAAAAAATTGTATTGGAGTCACTGCTTTCAATCCATATCGCTCTGCTTCTTTGGTGCCACTTCTCCTCATTATACAATAATATTTTATTTCTCTCCTTTTCCAGATTTCCCAACAGAATATTGTTTTCACTAGTTGAGTTACCCTCAACAACAAGTAAAAACCTTTCTTTGATCTATTCTTCCAATGATATCATATGTTTCACTAAAAGTTCTTCTTTCTTTTTTTACCACAATTTAGTCTGTTGTTTTAAATCTCTTAGTTTCCAGACTAATCTATGTTGTGAGCCTAATTATACAAATGGAAAAACAATATAATAAGAAATTCATTGTTTACCATATAATTGATTTATTTCAATAAAACATATTATGAGATATTAGAGTCTCTTTTGTAAAATAAAAAAAAATAAAAAAAATAAGGTTTATTACAAAATTAATTTATTTTAATCAAATGTATTTTTAAATAATGATTTACATATATTTATAAAATTTTGATTTGAGATGATTTATAAGTATTCAAAGTGATCAAATTTCTTGAAATATGAATTAAAAAAATAAATTAAATTTAAGATGAATTTAAGTTACTTTAATTTGTTTTTATAAATTGTTATGTAACTTAATTATAAAACATCTAAACATCTAACTTATAAAATAGTTAATTACTCTGTAATCCAAAATAATATTAAATCAATCACATTAAAAATTTAGGGAAACATAAATTTTAAATATATGTATATCTCTACATCATTTAATTTTTTTTATATAAAATATATTTTATAACTATATATTATATAACTAAAAATATAATTGGTATGATTATAAATGACCATAACACTTCTCTTTATTTTTATGGTTTCATAATATGATTTAATGCTTGTGTGAAACTTTTTCTTTTAAGTATATGGGTTTTAATTAAAGTTTATATATATATATATATATATATATATATATGGATTTTCTATTGACTTTAATGATTTTTTTTTTGTGGGTGAGAGATTTGTTTTGATAATTCTCTCATTCACGAAAAATAAAATCAATGAAAATTATATAAAATATTGTTATATCCCTAAAATGTCCTACTCATTCATACATGACATTGGCCTTCTTGCTTGCATAATTTTTCAAATCATTGCTTAGAAGATCTATTTAAAAAACCATTTTTTAGAGCATGTATGTGCCCTAATTCACTATTGCCCATGTACATAAGTTTGTTGCATACTAGAAAACCCACATACATACGTTTGTTGCACACTAAACAACCCGCATATACCTCCAAAAGTTGCAAAAATTAAATTTTTTTAAGGAATTCGGTGAAATTCACGGGCTATTGGAGGTTTCCCAACCAATTCACCTGTTATAGCATGTTCCCCAACCGAATAACCATCCTTTTGTCATAAAAAAAGAGGTGTTGGGGTCTCATTTCAAAACCAAGCATAAGAACCGTGAAACTCTACCCAATTTCACTTCCCTTCCTTGCCCAAGCATTTGCTACCTTTTGTGAGTTACTGCCTCAACATTCCCTCTTCGGCCCCTTTTCTTCCATTCAATACATTCCATTTCCTTGAGTGATCCAGGTGGATATTGGTGGCCACCCACCTTTTCCAACTAGCTCAAAACAATTTTCTAGCAATTTTGGTCATTTACTATTTTTAGCAGTTTTTCGAGTCCTGAAACTTCCAGAGTCGTTTTGAGGCCCTAAATGATGTTTTTTGGGAAAACGTGGAGAAACAAGTAAGTTCATTGGGAATTTCCCACAAAATGAATCTCCTCGAAGATACCTTTCCAATGGGCTATCATGCTCCTAAAACGAAGATCGTATGAAAAAGTTACGACCCTGGTAAGTTGATGTACTAACTTACCCAAACAGGGCCCACATGACTTTTGGCGCTTCATCTCCTAGGGTTAGGTTTTTGAATGTTTAGGTTTTTTGGAATTCCTGTTTATTGTAAAAAGGAACTCATAGCCTCATTGTAATCATCTTCTTGCGAATGAGCATAGACGTCACATCTCTTCTCAGAGATAAGCCGCCACCATTCCAACATTCTTGTTTTCCGCTGCATTTTACAGTTTCAACTTATTTCCTTATTGAATAGAAAACCAGTTTTATTGTATCTGTGTTATTTTTTGTTAAGCACCTGTTAACAATCTATAGTCATTTCATTCTTCTCATAAAATCTAGATCAATGGTATCAGAGCGGTCTACTCCTTGTCGTCTTAATGCATGTCCCCAACGAGGTCGGAGTACAAAGAGTTGGGTCTTGAGCTTATTTCTCTTAAGGAAAAAATCTCTCTCATGCCCAATCGACCTCTCATGGTAGGAGAAAAGAAATATGACAGGACAAGATATCCTTTCAAAATGTTTCTTGAGGAATCCCTCATGCAACAGAGGAATGAGATGATGGATAGTTTCACGCAAATCCTTCGGCGGCTACCGACAGGTGACACATCTTCTTCGAGTGGAGACACCGCCCCCTTCAAGGTACAAATAAACCTTGATATTCCTATATTTCAAGATCAGGCAGATGCAGATGTTGTAGACAAGTGGATGAATCTACTAGAAGGGTATTCTTCTGTCCATAACTTTTTGAATAGAAAAAAGGTTACTTTTTCGTTCCTCAAAGTCGTTCCCTGTGTCAAAGATTGGTGGGAAACTTTCTATGAGAAAAAGGAAACAAAGGAACCCTCATTATTTATAGTCACGGCCACCTAGGAATCCTTCAAGGATGTTATTAATGAAAAATACTACCCTGTCAGAAGTTATGACGACTTGTATACCAAATGGACCACACTGTGGAAAGAAAGAGACCAAGCAGTGCGAGATTTCACAAATATCTTCCATACCTTACGCACCAACATAGGTATCAAAGATTCAGAGAAACATATGGTGCTCAAGTATCACGGTTCTCTACATAGATACATCCAGACTGAAATGGAATTTATAGACATCTCATCCTTGGGCACGACCTACCCATATGCCATCAAAATCGAGTAGAAGCTCAAACAAAAGACGTGGAAATTTGGACCTGGGAACACCTCACAACAAAAGCTAGAAAAGGGCGACCCAAACCCACAGAACAAAGGGCAGAGAAAATATGGATAGTATCAGGAAAACCAGTCTAAGCCACAAGCAAAGAAGGACATCTGAAAGACAAAGAAAGACATCGGGAGGTGGTGCAACTTCCATAAGAGCCCTTGGAATAACATTGTTGACTGTCCCTCAAAGAAGTCATTGGTGGCCGAAGTGAAAGCCTATGAATCATATATGGGTTCTGACTATGATTCAGAACCAAAAAGGGGAATATGGATCATTGATGCAGAACCCAGTGCCACCGTTGCTACCACCAAGCTCCAACCTAGTGAACAAAACGAGGCAAAAGACGGAGAGAACCTCTTAAATCCATAGATGTGGGTAAAAGGAACCCCATTGCACTTCATCATTGATAGAAGTATCCATAAGAACCTGATCTCAGCAGAGGTCGTCAAGGGGTTGGCCTTGCCGACAACGCCGCACCCAATCCCTACACCATTGGATGGCTCTACCAAGGAAGCGATTTTCACGTCAATCAACAATGTCGAATGGCGTATGGAATCAAGCCCTTCAAAGATGAGGTATTGAGTGATGTTTCTCCTCTCGAATTATGTGATGTTCTTTTGGGCCAACCTTATTTATAGAAACATCATGTTGTATATGAGTCTAGGCCTCGTAGTGTTATTATTACTTTGAACATGAAATTGTATAGGATACCCGAGGCAGTCCCACCTAGTGTTATTTCCTTGATCTCTGCTAAGCAATATAGGCAGGTCATCTCTCAGACGGGGCACTAGTACATTTGGGTCAAATTCCGATGACGCGTTCAATGTAATTTCCACTTTATATTGTCAGGAGAATGACAAACAATGGACACCCTCAAACATCTTTTTACATGATGTCTCTCTTCCGATGACATAAATTTCATATTTATTGCAAATTTTCATGCCTACATGTGTCATATCTGATTTTACTATCCAAACCTCATATAGACATTGTAAGACCGATGTCTTGGAAGTGGCAAGGCCAACATCCTAAACATGGCAAGAGAGATTTCTTGTATGTTGCAAGAGAGATGTCTTGAACGTGGCAAGAGTGATGTCTTGGTTGTGGCAATACTGACGTCCTAAACGTGGCAAGAGAGACATTGTAGAGGTGGCAAGAGAGACGTCTTGAACATGGCAAGATAGAGGTCTTGGAGGTGGAAAGAGAGACATCTTAGAGGTAGAAAGATTGACATCTTGGAGGTGGCAAGAGAGACATTAAGAGGTATCAACTCCGATGTGTTTGCTATGGGAGAGACACTCTTGGAGGTGGCAAGAGCAACGTCTTGGAGGTGGAAAGAGAGATGTCTTGGAGGTGGCAAGAGAGAAGTATTGTAGGTGGCAAGAGAGACATCTTGGACGTGGCAAGAGAGACGTTGTTAGGACCCAGAAATGTCCCTTTTCACTATATCGTTTTCTCATTCAACCTTATCATTTCTATGCTAAAATGCCTAATATATTGTTTTCTAAGACCTTTTTCCCAAGGTAAGAATCATTGATCTTTATTTTCTATTCTTATTTACTTAACATGTTTGATTGGCAGCGTTTTTCATATTTTACCCATGAATTCTCAACTAATGATAAAATGTGTAGATTAAAGAAAAATAGCCAAGTCTTGAAGAAAGATTGTTGTTGTTACACCGGTTGTTACAGTTGTGTGCCCGTTCAGCATGTTGTTACATGACTACAACAATCACGCACCTTTTTTGGAAGTTGTTACACCTGTTGCAACAAACTCCCATTAATCCTGGAAGCTGGTATATCATTCAAATCTGTATCTTGAAGACAGATCCTCAAGAATGTTACACGTTTTGAAGACAAATCCACAAGACTGTTACACGTTTTGCCTAACGCTGGTGATCAAGATTATTTCCGGATTTTGTGAATATGACAGATCTCTTATATCATACGAACAGCTTGAGAATATTTGATTCTCAAGGCTGTTCTGAGTCTGTTTCAACTAAATGTCTCTATCTTTAAATAACAGAGATTTTGTAATCATTAGGGATGAAAAAGATTAACAGTGGAACAGAGAGTAAAGTGAAGCATTTTTGTATCTGAACATTTTGGCGATTTAATAAAGAATGTGATTTATGTTTCTCCAACCTACTATATTCCTTTCAAGTGGATTCATTGAGAAGGACATGGCCCACCTTCCTCATAGACTCCCCTATGTTTTGAGTTTTAGATTAATTGTTTTGATTTGGATGATTTATTTGTTTAGCATTTCTAGAATACATTTGTTGTTACAGTTCAGTCCCTTTATGTTAAATGTGCATCATTGTGTCTCATGAGAGTTAGAGTCAATTGTTGAATACTGCTGAAGATATAATTACCTTTTTTTGCATTAGATTAAATCTTTGTTTTCAAGCAAAATAAAATAAAAGTGTGAATTCCCTTTCTGCAATTAAGTAGACTTCCTTTCAACAATTAGCATAGAATTTCCTTCTACAAGAGTAAAATAGAAAATTATAATAGATTAGATAATCCAGGATTCTTATACACATCAAATTAGATTTCAATTATGCAAGTGTGATTTCAATTTTGTAGAACTCCAGTTGTGTCAGCAACTTGTGTTAGTGTTCATCTTTTCAACTCTATTTATTTTAGTGTTAATTTTCCTTACTGCAATTGATTAGTGTTTTATTTCATAATCTAGCATAGACTATGCATAATTATCTTGCAATAACAAAACTTCCCTGGGTTTGACAAATTATATTAAACACCTTAATTATCTATTTATTTAGACAATTAAAGTGCCCAACATTTTGGCGTCGTTGTCGGGGAAGATAATTATATATTCTTGTAAGAACATTAGTTTTCTTTTCTTAGGAATGAGTTGTCTGCATGAATCGAGCAACAAGAGGATGTATCCCCAAAAATACTAACCCTATAGGTACCAGAGGATGTGGTGGAAGGAATCATGCAATGGGAAGGCCAACCTTTATTGATGAGATTATAGCCAGAGAAGATTCTTCTTTGGGATATATCTTTCGCCCTTCAAATCCTCCAAGAAGACATATTCCTCAGACATCATAACTACCCCATTTTGAAACATCATTTTCATCAGTGGTTGAAGCTGAAGATTTGTCACGAACAAATCAACACGCAAAACTGGAGAATATTGAAGATCAAGAAAGTGTAGCTCAGAACAAGGAAAATCCAAAAGAAGTTGTTTATCATATAAATGGACAAATAGTCACTAAAGAGGAGTGGGACAATTTCCGTATTGAGTGGAGAGAAAGAGCATGTATGGAAAATCAATGAGATAATGAAGAAGAGATCCACTGTGAGGATCTAGTGAACAATGAAGATCAGGTAAATGATGAAAATACTATCTTTACCCTGGTATTTCCTATTACTAGTATTTATACACGGGGGATGGCTCCTATGAAGAACATACCTCTCTCAGCCCTGCCAAATTTCCATGGATTATCTACTGAGGATCCAGATCAGTTTTTGCTTGAATTTGATATTCTGTGTAGAAGCTATGACTACACTACTACTGTGAAAAAGCTTAAACTGTTTCCAGCTACATTGAAGGTTAATGTGTTAAGATGGTTCATGAGCATTGGAGGAGAGAATATTTCAACATGGGGAAAAATGAGGCGGATTTTCCTGAACAAATACAAAGTCTACTGCTAAACGAGGGAACAAAGAGATGAACTATTTAAGATGTCTCAGAAGGAGGACGAGACCCTTGAAGATTTTGTGGAGTGACTCCAGTATAATCTACAAAGGTATGGACATCCGGCTGTAAGTAAGGACATTCTCAAAACTATTTTTCTAAAAGGAGTTAGAGATGATTTTTTAGATATGATGAATATGCTTGGCAAGGGAGATATATCTAAGGAATCTTATGAAGACAATGTAAATATTTGTAAGAGATGCTCTAGAGGATCTACAAGGAATAATTCAGCTACCAGAGATGCCACTTTTTGAATGGTACATAAATCATCCAATGGAGGGGCAACAAGAGAAGAAATAGGTATTATGTTAGAAGATTTCAAAACAAAAATGATTAACTCTTTTGCTTCACAAATTGATACTCTGTAGATCAAACAGAAACAAGAAGAATCAGATCGGGCATTGTCCATTTTCTGTTTGAAATGCAATAGCATACAACTTCCTCTCCATTGTACTGTGCTCTCAAAGTGTTCTTGTTCCCTTTCCTTTTCTTTTTATTTCCTCGTCGAGCCAACGGTGAGCAAGTGGAAATAAATTTTTGTAAGAAAAGGAGGCGTTGAAAGACCCTCCTGGCCCAACCCCGGGACACTCCAAGATACTTTTTTGAACCTGCTTTGCTCCCATCATTAGGAGATGGATAAAGACATCTCCATTATACTGATCCAAGGGTCATTCGTAGTGGGGGCTGACAAACATCCACCAAGGGACTGCCCACTGAAAAATGTCTAGGTATGTCTTTTTTGTGAATTAGATCATGCCACTGACAAATGTCCCTCCCTACCAGGTGTAAAATCATAAATGAAGGTGACTAATGAGGAAGCAGAGAATGCCTATCTAATAACACATAGGAGACAATGGCTGTCACGAGGTCAAGGCATAAACCCTCAATTCTCTCATGCAACACTTAATTATTGGAATTATGTGAACAATAAGATTCAATATGGTCATATGAATTCCCCCCCTCCAAATCATATGCCACCTCCTTATCAGGATCCCAATGCATGGGTACCTATGCCCCAACAACAGAATCATCCTAGGAAATGGAACCCATATTAGAGAGGCCCTCAAAAACATCTTACTTATCAAAACCCTCAACAACATAACCCATATCGACAACAGTTCCAATCCCAGTACCAGCAGCAATAGCTGCAGTTACCTCCCAATGCCCCACAAAACTGTCCTCCCTTACAGCCTTAGATGCCTATGAAACCTAACCCAAATCCAAATAATAAGGTCGTTTAGAATATTGTTGTACACAATAGGCCAGCTCTATCTATTACCCCTATGCCTTGTGATGAGATAAAATTAAGATTAGGGAGAATAGTCGAGCCAGTAATTGAAGATGCTCCATCTTTAGAATCAGACAAGGAATCGGGGGAAAAACCATCTACTGATACAAAGGAAATTGACAAACCTATCATAGAATTAGCATACCCCCTTTCCCTGATAGATTGGAAATTACCAAAACTGTGGAATTACCATCCTTCAATCTCTTAGGAGAATTGCAAAATCTGTATGTTAACATTCCACTATTGCAAGCGATTAGAGATGTCCCTATTTATGAGAATACTGTGAGAGACCTCTATATCAAAAATCCGGGAAGGAAAACTTGGTGTCCCCTCACAGTACACATAGTGGGAGAATTTTCTGAACTGATGTTAGGCAAAACCCCACCTATTAAATATGGTGACCCAGGAAACCCTACAGTCACTGTCAAAATTGGAAAGACATTTATTCCCGAGGTGTTAGTTCATTTAGAAGCAGAAATTAACATTATGCCAATAGAGACAACACAATTGTTGCAACTCAGAACACAAATCCGACCTACTCCTACTGTTTTAGAATTAGTTGATTGTTCCACTATCAAACCAGAAGGAGTAATCGATGATCTAGTTATTTCAGTTGATTCATGGGAGTATCCTGTTGATTTTGTCATATTGCAATCTAAAACCCATTTGGGGGGTCATCCTCTAATTCTATTAAGACCATGGTTAGCTACAGTCGATGCCTTCATTGGTTGTAGATCCGGTTCAATGACAATCTCTAATGGTTATGATACCAAGAAACTTAACCTTGATCTTCATGCTACACCCAGTGTGGAACCCAAAAATTATTTATGGATGGCCATTAAGGATGAAAGAGATCTTCCTGTGCTAACCATAGGAAAATCCCTTGGTTTCAAAGACGAGACAGAGGATGAGATAAACAATAGCTTTATCAGTGACCCCGTTGTTTTTACACTAAACATGTATCACCGATTGAGTAGAATCTTTGACCCTACTACCCAGGAAGGAGTCAGCGCAAATATGTTCTCTGAAACTATTGTAAATCAAGTTAATTCAGTTGTAACAGAAGACACTAAAACAACTGAATTATTTCCTAAAATCAGTTCTAAGAGCATCGCTATAGAAATCAAACCTCGAAAAACCTTGAACATCAATCCTGATTTATCTTCTGTTGAAACTAAACATTTGATGAAGTTATTGTTGAACATAAAGACATGGATATGAAAGGAATTTCCTATGAACTATACACCCACCATATATACATTAAGGAAGAATGCCGACCCATTTTCCAACCCCAAAGGAGAATGAACCCTAATATTAAATAGATTGTTAAAGAAGAACTCCAGAAAATTCTTAATGCAGGATTCATCTACCCTATATCAGACAACGAGTGGGTTTCACCCCTGGTTATTGTGCCTAAAAAGAATGGTAAATGGAGAATGTGTGTGGACTATAGAGCCCTGAATAAGTCCACGTAGAAGGATCATTTCCCTCTACCATTTATTGATCAGGTTCTAGACAACCTATCTAGGAATTTTTTTTTTCTCTTTCCTAGATGGATTTAGTGGCTATAACCAGATAACAATTACTCCATAGGATCAAGATAATACCACCTTTACCAACCCTTGGGGTACATTTTCCTACAAGGTTCTCCCATTTGTCTTGTGTAATGCACCAACCACTTTCCAGAGAGATGTAATTGGTGTTTTCTCTGATATGGTGAATGACTGTATGGAAATATTCATGGATGACCTTACACCTTATGGTATTGATTTCGATGAAGCTTTAGCTAATCTAGAAAAAGTACTCAAAATATGCATACAGTCTCATCCTTCTGTAAGTACATAAAAGTGTCATATGATGATGAGCGAAGTTGTGGTGTTCAGACACTTCATTTGTTATGCAGGAATTCAAGTAGACCCAACCACAATTCAGGTAATTTTGGACATTCCAACTCCATCAACTCTAAAAGAGGTAAGAAGATTTTTAGGGCATGATGGATATTACAGGAGATTCATTAAAAAAAAATCCAAACTTGCCTCTCCCTTAACTTTTATATTGACAAAATATGTTGACTTTAGTTAGACTGACAAATGCAAATTGTCTTTTGTATATCTGAAACAGAAATTGTCCACAACTCCCATTTTGAGAGGACCCAAATGGGCTCTTCCATTTCACATTTCTTTCGATGCCTCAGATACTGCAATTTGTGTAGTGCTAGGGAAACAGGAGGACAAATATCCCTATTCCATCTACTATATCAACAAGAACATGGCTCCTGCTGAGTTAAATTATACAGTTACAGAAAAAGAATTTCTGGCAGTAGTTTATGCTATCAATAAATTCAGGCATTATCTCACTGGTTATTCTACTTTTATTCATACTGATCATTCAGAAATTAAATATTTAATGAATAAACCTATTACTAATTCCCGAGTAACAATATGGTTGTTACTACTACAAAAAGTTGACATCACTATAGTAGATAGACCAGGAAAATAAAATGTGGTTGTTGATTTTCTCTCAAGATTGAATATAAATGATGATAATTCACCTGTAGATGATTCATTTCCAGATGAAAATTTGTTTGCAGTATCTTCTTGCTCACCATGGTATGCATACATTGATAATTATTTGGTTGTAGGGAAGGTACCTCTACATATATCTCCCCAATAAAGAAGGAAGATTATTAAGAAGAGTGATCGGTATAGTTGGATAGGGGGATACCTTTTCTATATAGGACTGAATCAAGAAATTAGGAGATGTGTGAGAGATGATGAACTTTATGATCTTCTTAAATATTTCCATGATGGCCCTTGTGGGGCTCATTTTGCTGATAAAAGGACTGGGCATAAAATTTTGAAGATGGGTTATTTTTGGCCCATAATATTTCAAGATGCCAGGAAATATGTCCAATCCTGTGACAGTTGCGAGTGAATGGGTCAGCCAAATCATAGGGATGATATGCCTCACTAGCCTCAAGTGGTTTTAGATCCTTTTGAGATATGGGCCATGGATTTTGTAGGGCCCATTAACCCACCTTCTAATCAGAAGGTATATATATTCGTCTGCACAGATTACATGACCAAGTGGGTAGAGGCAAAAGCACTCATCAGGGCCTCAGAAGAAGTTGTCTTAGAATTTTTGTTTGAAGATATCTTTGTTAGGTTTGGAGTTCCCACAGAGTTAGTAACTGACAGGGGACCACCTTTCACATCACATAAGTTTGAATCCCTACTCAGTAAATATCATGTTTTGCATAGAACAAATTCTCCATACCATCCCTAAGGTAATGGGTAGGTGGAAAGTACAAACAAAGTCAAGAAGCTATTCTTACTAACACAGTGAGGGAACATTGTAGGGATTGGTATGATAGATTGCATGAAGCTCTATGGGCATATTGAACCACTTGGAGGACCACAACTGGTTTTTCTCCTTATGAACTGGTATATGGGAAGAGCCATGTTTTTCCCATTGAGTTTGAAATCAAAACATAAAGAACTGCATCAGCAGTCAATATAGACTGGACTATGGCATAGAAGGCTAGATTGTAGCAGCTAAATGAGCTGAATGAGAAGCATTTGGATGCTATTCATCAAACCACAGTGATTCAACAAAAGAGAACCAAGTGGCATGACCGAGTCATCAAGAAGAAGTTATTCAAAAAGGGAGATTGCGCTCTGTTGTATGATTCACTCTTTAAATAATTTCAGGGTAAGTTGCGTTGATGCAGGAGAATCGTATAAAGCCCATGTGCATGCCTAGCCAAAGAGACAGCTGGATGAACATATGCAATTTAATACGTTTTTGTGAAAACGTTTTGAAGTTTAAAAATATGAAACATTAATGTAATGGATGGGAGGAAACTGCAGTCACATTTATATCCTGAAGATCCAAACTAATTTTGGTGCGTATGTTCCTATCTAATGGTTGTAATAGGCATTTATGTGTGTTTAATGCAAGTAGTTATATTTAATTTAATAGATTAGACAGTTTAGGAGTATAGGAGGGAAAATGGATGATAGACACCCTCAACCCTTGTATCTTTGTAACATAATTCAGAATTCATAAGCTGTAGAGATGCAAAGAAGAATATAGGAGAACATAGAATTTTATGCATTTTAGTTGTTATTTTCCATGTACAGGAGCACTAGAATTGATATAAGAAAGTTTTGATTCCAATCTATGTGTTTGTTATGGTTGTTCGAACCACCTGTTAAATGGTATGTTGCAGGCTTGTTTGCATTCTCTGTATGCATTTTTCTTCAATACTATGTGTGTGTATGCTCTAGAATTCTATGTTAAGTGATTTAATTCTAGATAAGGGGAGAATGAGTTTCAGTTTTTTTCTTTCTGAGAACTCCTGCAAAGAGTGCAGTGGAGGGTCCGCAAGGAGTGCGTCAACCAGGCTTTGAGTTTCATCTCATAACCCTTAGAGGAGATTCAAATTGTGTCTTTACAGGTAAGAGTGCTAGCAGAGAACAGAGTCATGCAAAGTATGCACAGGCTAGGAGAAGGGAATGAATTCTTTCAAAACCACAAAGGAGTTGGAGAATTCTCTATCACAAAGAGTGCACAGAGCCAAAGACCCAAATAACCAATGGTTATTTGAAAAAATTTCGGAAGGAGTGCGTGCAGGAACCCTTTTGGAAGCCTTGAGTTCATAAGTGAGGTCAGAAGGGATATAACCTTCGAAGGGACCGAATAAATACGGAGGTCAAAATCGTCTCACAGGAGTTAAGTTTAGGAGGAAGGACACCAAGTCATTTGGCCAGAAGTCCTTGAGAAGTTGAAATGGACGTTGGAATCTCTATAGGAGGAAGTGTCGAAGTTCTGTAGGTCGTTGGATATGATAGAATAATAGAGGGATTAAGACAGAGAGTCTCTCAACACCCATAATCTCAGGAGGAGTAGTGACAGTCAGATCCAGATCAACGAGGACCGTTGATCTCGTATGTGAATTCGTGTATCGGAATTCGGGAAATGGCATGACCAGTGGTTTGGGTCGAGTGTTGTGGATTTCTGGTTCACAAAATACTGATACAGCTGGGACCGTTGGATCAAGGGAGGAACACAGTCATTGATCTCATTGAAGGTACAATTTTGGAGTTGGGGATCCATATAGGAAGAGGAACAATTGTTGGTTTCCCACTCGAGTCGTGAAAGTGGAAAATCTGTGTGGACAGGTGGTAAGAACTCACCCCGTAAGTAGAGTAAAGAATAAGTGCCAGGTGGCATGTGCCCATCACTTTGGGTGGAGTCAACCTTCATTGACGAATTGCATTTTGGGGATTCAAAAGAGGAGAGCACGTGAAGTTCACGCTCCAACTCGCAAAGTCACGAGTTGCGAGAGGTGATTTCATAAGGCTTGGTTGTGTTCCTATAGGAAAAAGGGTTTGAAGAGAGGGGATTACACCTTAGCCCATTTGCATTTCACGTTTCGGAAATTTTTGAGTTGTGGCATTGCAATTGGATCTGCCCAACCCACAAGACCTGAAATTGTTGGGGTCTTGGAAAAGGGGTTTAATTAACCTTTGTCTTTGGTCTAAATAAGATCCTGTGCAAATCTCAGGCCTGAGGGTCTGAGGTCTGCACCAGTTGTGGTATGAGAGCCCAGAACAAATTCTTTTCTTTTGTAGCAGAGAGGAAAAGAGGAATTTTACAACCATGCCACCGAGAAGAAGGCAAAGGCCCATACTTGATCCAACAGTGGAAAGAGAAATGCGTGAATTACGTGCCAAACTTGATGCTATGGAGAGAGCACAAAGGCGAAAATTTGACGATGGGGATATCAGCGAAGCTGAAAGTGAAAGTGAAGCTGGAAATGAAGGAGAAGAAATTGCAGTCGAAGATGCTACATAAGAACACCTATTCAGGGTTGTTGCAAGGATAGGTGCTAGGGAAAAAATGGACATTCCAATGTACGAGGCAACCTAGATGTTGAAGAGATTCTAGACTGGATTAGAGCTCTAGAAAAATACTTCGACTATGATGATGTCGAGGAAGACAATAGAGTCAAACATGTCATTACTAGACTTAAGGGGCATGCAACACTGTGGTGGGATGAACTGCAGTCTGATAGACATTGCAAAGGCAAGCAAAAAATCAAGAGTTGGGATAGAATGGTTGCAAAATTGAAAGACAAGTTTATACCCAAGGATTATCAAATAAATCTATTTCGGAGGATGCAGAATTTGAGACAGAATCTGATGTTAGTGAAATAATACACTGAAGAGTTTTATAGGATAAACAATAGAGCAGGTCATCGGGAAAACGATGATCAGAAAGTTTCCAGGTATATGAATGGTCTACGATATGACATTCAGGACGAGATGAGCATGATAACCATATGAATCGTAGAATATGCTTATCAAATGGCTCTGAAAGATGAAGAGAAGCTGAGCCAAAAGTAAGTTCAAAGAGATCGAGGTAGAAGTCAAAGGAGAGGCAAGACAATTGCCCAGGACAGGATGTTGAAACCTAAAGAAGAGGGAAAAAAACCTCAAACCCAATCTGAGAGAGGAGGAAGCTCACAGGGGAGGCAGTATGCTGATAGAAATACTTTTCCTCGAGCCAGAGGAAGAGGAAGATGCAGAGGAGGTGAAGTGAAATGCTTTGTCTATGGAAAAATCATACATAAATCCTATGAGTGTCCAGATAGGAATAAATATGGTGGTGAAACTCACATTTTCGATGCTCAAGGACGGAATGTTGAGGCAGAGGATACTGAGGGCGGAAGATATTTTATGATGCGTAAATTTCTCTTGAAACTGGAGAAGGAGCCAGAGAACCCATCCCAAAGAAACAGTCTATTCCAGACTGCTTGCAAAAACAAGAACAGGGTACGCAAGGTCATAGTGGACAGCGGTAGCACAAATAATCTTGTATCTATGGAAATGGTAGAAAAGTTGGAGCTGGAGACTGTTGTGCATCCAAGCCCATACAAAGTTTTGTGGCTACAAAAAGGACATTAGGTAAATGCCACTAAACAGTGTTTAGTTGAATTTAAAATAGGAGGATATAAAGATGAGATATTATGTGATGTCATTCCCATGGATGTTTGTCATCTATTGCTGGGTAGACCATGGAAATATGACAAGAATGTAGTGCATGATGGGAGAAAGAACACGTATACTCTGGAGAAAAATGGTAGGATGCACATGTTGCTACCTAATAAGGATAAAGAGGTGAAAACAGAGACAAACAACACTGTACTTCTCATGAGTGAGAAGGAACTTCTTAAGGAATTCAAGAATAAGGAAGACACACAATTCATTTTGGTTAGGAAACCCAAGATTGTTTTGAACAACACTAGGATAGATGATTTACCGGAATAAATATAGGAGTTGCTGGAAGAATTTGCTAATATAGTAGTGGACGAACTACCCTATTAGGAGTATAATTCATCACATTGATCTTATACCTGGATCCAGTTTGCCGAACAAAGCAGCATACAGATTGATGCCGCAAGAGAATGAAGAAGTTAAGAGACAGGTCCAGGAATTAATGGACAAAGGATTGATTCGGGAGAGCTTGAGTCCATGCATTGTTCCAACAATGCTCAGCCCAAGGAAGGAAGGTGGCTAGAGAATGTGTACAGACTCAAGGGAAATCAACAAAATTACCATCAGGTATAGGTTCCCATTGCCAAGGATGGATGACTTGATGGATTGCTTGAGTGGAGAAAAGTTTTTTTCAAAGATTGATTTGAAAAGCGGATATCATTAGATTAGAATGAGAGAAGGTGATGAATGGAAGACAACATTCAAGACGAATGAAGGGATGTATGAATGGTGTGTCATTCCATTTGGCTTGACGAATGCGCCCAGTACTTTCATGAGGTTTATGAACGAAGTCCTGAGGGATTTCATTGGGAAATCCATCATTGTATATCTTGATGATATATTAATTTTCAGCAAAACTGAAGCAGAGAATTTGAATCATTTAGTTGCAGTGATGAGAATCTTACAGCAAAAGAATTTGTTGATCAACATGAAGAAATCATCATTTATGAGGACAAAACTCGTTTATTTGGGTTTTGTTATCTCTGCAAATGAATTAAAAATGGATCCAAAAAAGATAAAGGTGATTTAGGATTGGCCATCGCTAAAGAGCATGTTTGAAGTTTGAAGCTTCCATGGTTTGGCTAGATTCTACAGGAAATTCATCCGAAACTTCAGTGAAATTAGTGCATCGATGATGGATACGGTGAAGAAAAGACATAAATCTTTTCACTGGATGAAGGAAGTGGAGAAGAGATTCAACCTACTGAAGAAGAAGATCATTGAGCAACAAATTCTGGTTTTGCCAGATTTCAACAAGATATTCCAGGTCAGGTGTGACGCGAGTGGATTTTCCATTAGAGCTGTCATGAGCCAAGACAACAGGTCGGTTGCGTATTTCAGTGAAAAACTGAATGAAGCAAAGATTAAGTACTCCACATATGACAAAGAATTTTATGCGGTCATACAAGCGCTAAAGAAATGGAGGCACTATTTGGTTCCAAAAGATTTCGTTTTATACAGTGATAATCATGCTTTGGAATTCGTGACTCGACAGGAGAAGTTGAACCAAAAACATGCTAAATGGGTTGAATACATGCAGAATTTTACTTTTGTGATTAAGCATATTTCTAGAACTGCTAACAAAGTTGTTGATGCTTTGAGCAAGAAATGTTTGCTTATGCAGGAATTTAGAGTTAAGACTTTGGGCTTTGATAGCCTCAAAGAAATGTACAGGGATGATATACATTTCAAAGAGTCATACGAGGCGACTGAGAATCCAATTCTCAGGGAAAAAATCCAATGGACAGAGTACATGATCCAGGATGGACTATTGTTCTAGGGAAATCAACTATGAATTTCGAAATGCTCCATGAGGGAGAATTTGTTGAAGGAAAAGCACAACGGAGGATTGGTCGGACACTTCGGTCATGACAAAACATTCTCAAGGATGAATGGCTCATATTACTGGCCAGGGATGAGGATGGATGTGAAGAAAGTTTTGGACAGGTGCCGAATTTGTCAACACACGAAGGGAAAAAGGAAGAACGCACGGTTATATCAACCATTACCCATACCTGAAAGGCCATGGGATGCAGTGAGCATGGATTTCATATTAGGACTGCCAAGGACACAGAGGGGATATGATTCAATCTTTGTAGTGGTAGATATATTTTCAAAGATGACACATTTCACACCATGCCAGAAAACCAGTGACGCAACTCATATTGCGAACCTGTTTTTCAAGGAAGTCGTCAGACTTCACAGCTTGCTAAGGAGTATCATTTCAGATCGAGATACCAAGTTCGTAAGACATTTCTGGAGGACCTTATGGAAGAAGTTGGGGACGAAATTGTCTTTTATCTCAGCGTATCATCCTCAGACGGATAGACAGACAGAGGTCGTGAATAGGAGCTTGGGAGATTTGTTGAGGAGCTTAGTGACTGAACACCATAGTCAATGGGATCATATTCTTCCACAGGCGGAATTTGCTTACAATGATTCACTCAATAGAAGCACAGGGCAGAGTCCATTCCAAATTTTATATGGAATGAAGCCAAGGGGATTCTTTGAATTGAAATATTCAGAACAAGCCAAATTTAGGAGTTCTAGTGCAGAGGAATTTGTAGAAGGAATGAAGGAGTTTCATAGAAGAATCAAGGAGCGGTTGCAGAATATGAGTCAAGAGTACAAGCGTAGAGCAGATCAACACTGGTGAGAACTTCAATTTGAAGTTGGTGATTTGATTCTTGTGCATTTGAGGAAGGAAAGGCTCCCATGGGTAACATACCACAAGTTGAAGATGAAGAAAATTGGACCATGCAAGGTCATAAGAAAATTTGTGGCAAACGCGTATGAAATTGAATTACCCAATGAGGTCAGAATCTCACCAATATTCAATGTCGTCAATTTGTACCCTTACAGAGCTGAAGAAGTAGGAGCAGAAGATGAACAAGAAAAGATTCAATGGATGAAACAAATGCCTGTAACTGAAAATCCACAGATGGAAAGCATAATTGACAAGAGGATTAACAAAAAGACCAGGAGAAAAGAGTATTTTGAATACTTGGTCAAGTGGAAAGGACATCCAATTGAATATGAAAGCTAGGAGAATGAAGCGGAAATTCAAAGACATGGACAGACCATGCAAGAACTCATGAACAGGAGTTCATGAAAATTTTCAAGCGAGTTGATGTAATGGATGGGAGGAAAGTGCAGTCACATTTATATCCTGAAGATCCAAACTGATTTTGGAGTGTATGTTCCTATCTGTCAGATGTGGCATTTATGTGTGTTTAATTCAAGTAGGTAGATTTAATTCAATAGATTAGATAGTTTAGGAATATAGGAGATAAAATGGATGATAGACACCCTCAACCCTTGTATCTTTGTAACATAATTCAGAATTCATAAGCTGTAGAGCTGTAGAGAAGAATATAGGAGAATAGATAATTTTATGCATTTTAGTTGTTATTTTCCATGTACAGGAGCACTGGAATTAATAGAAGAAAGTTTTGATTCCAATCTATGTGTTTGTTATGGTTGTTGGAACCACCTGTTAAATGGTATGTTGCAGGCTTGTTTGCATTCTCTGTATGCATTTTTCTTCAATACTATGTGTGTGTGTATGCTCTAGAATTATATGTTGAGTGATTGAATTATGGATAAGGAGAGAATGAGTTTCAACTGTTTTTATTTTTGAGAACTCCTGCAAATAGTGCAGTGGAGGGTCTACAAGGAGTGCATCGACCAGGCTCTGAGCTTCATCTCAGAACCCTCAAAGGAGATTCAAATTGTCTCTCTATAGGAAAGAGTGCTAACAGAGCACATAGCCATGCAAAGTATGCGCAGGATGGGAGAAGGTAACGAATTATTTCAAACCCACAAAGGAGTTGGAGAATTCTCTATCGCAAAGAGTGCACAGAGCCGAAGACCCAAATAACTAGCGGTTATTTGAAAATTTGTCGTAAGGAGTGCGTGTAGGAACCCTTTTGGAAGCCTTGAGTTCGTAAGCGAGAGCTTAGAAGGGATAGAACCTTCGAAGGGACGAAATAAAGACGTAGGTCGAAATCATCTCACAAGAGTTAAGTTCAAGAGGAAGGACGCCAAGTCATTTGGCTAGAAGTCCTTGAGAAGTTGAAACGGACGTTGGAATCGCTATAGGAGGAAGTGCCAAAGTTTTGTAGGCCATTGGATCTAATAGACCAACAGAGGGATTAAGACTCAGAGTCTTTCAACACCCATAAACTTTGGAGGAGTAGTGACCGTTAGATCCAGATCAATGAGGACCATTGATCTCATATGTGAATTCACGTATCAAAATTTCGGAATGGAGTGACCAGTGGTTTGGGTCGAGTGTTGTGGATTTTTTATTGGAAAAATCTCAATACAGCTAGGACCATTGGATCGAGGGAGGCACACAGCCATCAAACTCACCAAAAGTACAATTTCAGAGTTGGGGATCCATAGAGGAAGAGGAACGACTGTTGGTTGCCCACTCGAGTCACAAAAGAGGAAAATCCATGTGGACAGGTGGCAAGAACTCACCCCGTAAGTAGAGTAAAGCAGAAGTGATAGGTGACGTTCGTCCATCGCTTTGGGTAGAGTCAACCTTCGTTGACAGATCGCGTTTCATGGATTTACAAGGGGAGAGAATAATAAGTTGACACTCCAACTCGTGAAGTCAAGAGTTGCGAGAGGTGCTTGTGTAAGGCTTGACTGTTATCCTATAGGAAAAAGGGGCTGAAGAGAGGGGCTTACACCTTAGCCCATTTTCATTTCGCGTTTCGACGATTTCTGAGAGTTGTGGCATTGCACTCAGATTTTCCCAACCCACAAGACCCAAAATCATTGGGGTCTTGGACAAGGGGTCTAATTAACCTTTGTCTTTGGTCTAGAGAATATCCTGCAGCGATCTCGGGCCCGAGGGCCGGAGATATGCACCATGCGTACAATATGGCTAGGACCTTACGAGGTAGACACTTTTTTTCCCAATGGGACAGTTAGGTTGATCACTATTGATGGATCCAATACACAGTTACTTGCAAATGGTCATCGCTTGTGCCTGCATCAGTGTCCACTTTCCAAGATAGAATTTACATCCAGATGTACAACTGATACAGGTTATCAATTTTTAAAGGGAAAGGAGATTGCTCCTTCCCCTTCTAAACCTTAGAAATTTTTGCTTTATATAAAACCTTATATATAAATAAACTCTGCAAATTTGAATTTCTCTATTTTTCCTTCAAAATTTTTATGTTTCTTTAATAAATTCATCCTAGAAGGGTATCAGGCAGTTACTTTTGTGCAGATGGATTGATGAACAACAAGGTATATTACAATGAAAGGAGCCGAAGGATTATTTTCTGGAAGTTGAAAAACTTACTAAAAACTAAGTGATTCTGTGTTCAGTCGGGTTACATGTTGTTACACTCTTTTCTGACAAATTGGCCCATTTAAATGCTGCTACACCTAATTCCACTATTCTAGCCAAAATACATGCTCATACACCTACCGTTGTTATTCCTTTTCACTATTTTACATGCCTCTTTACCCATTTTATTTTTCTTTTCGCATTTCTTCCACTTTTCATGCTTATACTCCATCAATATTTCTCGCTTTGCTATCTTTCCATGCCGAAACACTGTTGTTTTGTCATTTCCTCTACTACCTTTTCCACTCTCTCTGTCCGAAAAGGTCGCTTCATCATTACTTGACTCCACATCTGCAGATTTCCAGCTGAACAACCAAAGAAGGACTCCACCTCTACTCCACTTGTTATATCATCATTTCTCACGTTCCAGATCCATCTCTCATCATTACAGTTGTTCCACGAGGATTAGATGGCAGTTGGATAGTGAGGTTACTCTGATAGATTGGTTCGTGCGGTAAGTTATGAGGTACGTGACTAATCTTACGTGTCAAAGTAATGTAGATATGGAAGCAAGCTTTAATGCTTACCTGTCGGCTGTCCTAAATTTTTTGTACAATGATCCAATCATATTTGTTGAGGGGGGCAAGAAAATCCCAGCCATCAAAATCCCATTTTATATGCACCTCCGCCACCTTTCGACCACGCTTATTTTTGTTGAGACACCATGTTCTTTCTGCAATCCTCATTCAAAATTGTTGTGTCTCTGGTTTAGGTGCTAGTGTCTCCTCCTTTGTTTTTGTTTAAATTCTAAAACAACATCATGGGAGGATCAGCTGTGAGGTATGAACCAAAAAATTTGGACGCACTACTGTTATACCCAAATGTTTATGAAAAATTCCTGCAAGTTGGATCGATTTCTTATTTTGAAAAGATGCAAGGGTTTAATGAAGCAGAGGTATTGGAGTTCAGTTAGAATCTCACAAAGGGGTATTCGATGGTGCACAAGGTGAGGATTCCAGTGACAAAGGAAACTTTGGTTGTTGTGACAGGGTTGTTGACCACAACAACAAGGTGGTTTATCAGAAAAGCACATCTTCCCAAAGCATAGAAGGTTTTTCTCGCGGACGATGAGCAATTTCATACCAAGGGACGAGGTGCAGATGTAAGTTCCTTACCAAAACCATGGGGAAAAGTATTAGAATTTGTAAAAAGGTACATTACATGCGAAGGAAGATATCAAGTAATTTATTTTTCTGATTTTACCCTACTGTCACATTTAAGACATAAAAAGATAATAAACATCCCTTATTTCCTTCTTCATTCCTTGCATAAAATGGCTCACTTTGTCAAGAAATCAAAAAATCCCAAGAATTGTCTTTCCAACCACAGACTAATAGGGTTGTTGATTTGTAAAGGAATGGGAATTCCTAATGTCCCATTACCTGAAGTGGAAGAACAGCCAAATCCTTTGCCTATTGTTATGGACGAACAACTAAACCCAATCGTTGGACCAAGTCATGAGCCTCGGCCCTTGGTTGCACTAGCAGTTAAATCCCCCACTGTAATTTCCCATAAGTCGACTCAAACAAGCAAACACAAAACCAGAAGAAACTCTAACACCACTCAGAAAAGCATCGACAGAGTTGAACCAGAACAACTAAACCCTATGCTTGCAGTTGTGATTGAGCCAGTAGTTGAAAACCCAATTTCTGCACCAAGTCATGAGCCTCAGCCCTCGGCTGCAACAACTATTGTTGAAGAACTCCCTCCTACTACTAAAGCTAAGAAAATGAAAACCCTTTATTCTATCTTTACATTAACTAGGAAGCGAACTAGGTCAGCAAAGTCTACTACAATAGCAGTTATATCCCCTGTTGTAACAACCAGTACATTGACTTCATATCCTGTTGAACCAAACGCACCTCAAAACACCCCTATTGTTGCAACAGAGTGTCCTGATTTTGCTGATGCTCAGACCCTGCCAGATTTTGACATGAATAATACAAACAAGAGTGAGTCGAAAAATGATCCTATGGAGATACGTATACCAGGTTTTGTCAATTTAGGCTGAATGTAAACAAATTGCAGCATAATCATCGGCTCTGCTTGATGATTTTGTGCATCACTCATCAAGTGACGAAGTACAGATTATACAAGGCCCCAACATTCCATATTTTCCTCCTTGTCTGGTTATTAAAGAACACCCTCCTTCTTATAAAGCAAAGAAAAGGAAAACCCTTGTTTTGGTCTCTACATTACCTAGGAGGAGAGCTAGGTCAGCGAGGTCTACTGAAGCATCAGTTGGATGGAAGAATATGGAATAGGAAATACCCATTCTTCATCCATTATCCTCCGTTGATAAAAAGGTGTCGTTACACAAGAACTAGTCCCTTCCAACAACATGACTGTGACATAAGAACCAACCTCTTCCCAGAACTTAGTTGTTACACAAGAATCAGTTTCCCAGGATGAGACTGTCCCACAAGAACCAATCATGCCAGAACTAGTTGTTACACAAGAGCCAGCTGCCCAAGAAGGGACAGTTCCACAAGAACCATTCATGCCAGAATTAGTTGTTACACAAGAACTAGTTATCATGAGTGTATCTGCCACACCAGAACCAGTTACACAAAATACTGAGGATGTACCACTTAGTCAGTTGTTTTCTCAAATTGAGAAGAAGATAAAGGATACAAAAAATTACAGGATTTCTGAATTAATGAAGGAAAATAAAAGACTCAAAGCAGAGTTGGCTTCCTTAAAGAAGGATTTGTAGGTTGCTCGACAGAGAAACCCAAATGAGTTAACTTTGGATATATTAGCATTGACAACAGTTGTTATGAATCAAAAGAGAGAGCACATGTGCTATGAATGTGGTAATATTTATTTTCAGGAAGGGTACAAAATAGTGAAAGTACTAGTCACTCGTCATTATGAAGAACTGACCAAATTCTCAGTCAAGAAGGAATAAGTATTACATGTATAAGAACGTGTAGGATTCAATGGATGGGACTCGAGTTTCATTTTCCCATTTTTTGGATGCCTCATTCAGAGTATACACAGGGTCAAAGGTCTCAAAAACTGTTGTTTGGAGATGGTAAGGAGCAGTGGATTCAGACTTATAGATGAAGACTCTCATGACAGTTTTGTCTTAGCAATTTTCACTGGAGGAGTCACTTCCCTGACTCAGATTCAGAGTAAGGATTGAATGTGGATTGCATGAGTACATACAATGTATTCAGTTGGGGGGCATGTTAGGACCCATAAATGTCCCTTTTTTCACTATACCTTTTGCTCATTCAACCTTATCATTTCTATGCTAAAATGTCTAATATATTGTTTGCTAAGACCTCTTTCCCAAGGTATGAATCATCGATATTTCTTTTGTATTCTTATTTACTTAACATATTTGATTGGTAGCGTTTCTCATATTTTTCCCATGAATGCTCAATTATGATCAAATCTGTAGATTAAAGAAAAACAACCAAGTCTTGAAGAAAGATCGTTGTCGTTACACTAGTTGTTACAGTTGTGCACCCATTCTGCATGTTGTTACACCTACTACAACAGACTCCCACCGATCCTAGAAGCTGGTATATCATTCAAATCTGTATCCTGAAGACAGATCATCAAGGTTGTTACACGTTTTGAAAATAGATCCTCAAGGTTGTTACACGTTTTGGCTCAAGCTGGTGATCAAGATTATTTCCATATTTTGTGAAGATGACAGATCTTTTATATCATACGAACAGATTGAGAATCTCTGATTCTCAAGGCTGTTCTGAGTCTATTTCAACTGAATGTCTATGTCTTTAAATAACAGAGCTTTTGTAATCATTAGGGGTGGAAAAGATTAACTGTGGAACAGAGTGTAAAGTGAAGCATTTTTGTATCTGAACATTTTGGAGATTTAATAAAGAAAGTGATTTGATTTTCTCCAACCTACTGTAGTCCTTTCGAGTGGATTCAGTGAGAAGGAAAGGGCCCACCTTCCTCACAGACTCCCCTCTGATTTGAGTTTTAGATTAACTACTTTGATTTGGATAATTTATCTGTTTATCATTTCTAGAATACATTTGTTGTTAAAGTTCAGTCACTTTCTATTAAATGTGCATCAGTGTGTCTCATGGGAGTTAGAGTCAATTGTTGAATACTGCTGGAGAATTGCTTTCCTTTTTTTGCATTAGATTAAATCTCAGTTTTCAAGCAAAAATAAATAAAAGTGTGAATTCCCTTTCTGCAATTAAGTAGACTTCCTTTCAGAAATTAGCACAAAACTTCCTTCTACAAAAGTAAAATAGAAAATTATAATAGATTAGAGAATCCAGGATTCTTATACACTCATCAAATTAGATTTCAATTATGAAAGTGTGATTTCAATTATGTAGAACTCTAGCTGTGTCAGCAACTTGTGTTAGTGTTCATCTTTTCAACTCTGTTTCTTTTAGTGTAAATTTGCCTTACTGCAATTGATTAGTGTTTGCTTTCATATTCTAGCATAGACTGTGCATAATTATATTTCAATAACAAAACTTCCTTGGGTTTGTCAATTCATATTGAACACCTTAATTATTTATTTATTTAGACAATTAAAGTGCCCAATAGATGTTAAGAGGTATCATCTCCGATGCGGTTTCTATGGGAGAAACACTTCAAGACGTCACAATAACGACTGTATTGTAGGTTTTTAAAACAAAAATACAATATCAATACTGAGAGGAACAGGTACATTAACCTTTGCTAAGATACTAGCCATATCAATATTTAAATCTATATCATCGTTCTTAGGCATGGTTGGTTGAGGAGGAGGACTAACTTCCAATGGTAAAGGGGGTCTTCTCTAATGAGATTTAGGATCACTAGAATATGTCTCGGGTGTGTTATCACACAAACTCACAATTGTTGAGATAAAGTCCAAAAGCTCAAGTGCAATCATGTGTAATAAGACTGCAAAAATATACTAGAGAGTAAGTCCCTATTTTTAGAAAGGATCAAAATAATACTATACTTTCTTGGGTACATTGAAACAAGTTCCATC
The DNA here is from genome assembly GCA_009831015.1 of Picea engelmannii. Classification (NCBI taxonomy): domain Eukaryota; kingdom Viridiplantae; phylum Streptophyta; class Pinopsida; order Pinales; family Pinaceae; genus Picea; species Picea engelmannii. The sequence goes on along the minus strand of ML799946.1, from coordinate 110,543 downwards.
CAATACAAGATCCTATATACCAATGAGATAACCGAGAAACAGAAATTTTAGAGCCTTCACTGAAAACTCTGATAATTTGTTTGATATTTAGCAGAGAATTATAGCATCAATAATACAACTTGAAGTCATTGCAGGTATTTCTTTGTATCCTTTGGATAGCACAACAACTTCACACATAGCATGCAAGTGTTATGTATATATACATTGAGAATAAGAGCAAATTCATAGAATGCAAATTGTAGCAATTCAAAACAACCATAACAGATTTGGACTCCATATCTAAAGCTCATAATCTCTCATGCCAAGACATTTGAAAATGTTAAACCATGTAAAATTTAATATCCCAATACTCGGTCAGAACAAGGCACGAAAAAAGACAAATTTAAATACTTCAACAACTATAGCAGATTTGACTTGCAGATATACAACACATACATATTCCAAGTTTAGTTTCAAATAACAACCAATGTTATTGTTATATACACATCTAATCCATCTAGTTTCAAATAAAAATCAATGTTAACTATCATATACACAGTTAATCCGTGTAGTAGATATATTAAGTGACTCAACATCAGAGTCATTTTTCAAACATGATCCAAGAACATGACATGCCAAAGAAAAATATTGTGAATTTGTTCAAATGGCTTCCTATATTGCATATTATGAGGAAGGTGCACATCCAAACTGCAGACACTCTCATAGATTTCAAATAGAATCTAAGGAAAATAAACATCCATATATCGAATTACTATATTCAAGATATACGCGATATGTTATCAAAGTCTGTAGATGCATCCATTTAGCTAGAATTATTTACATGCTCACATTCATCAATCCATTTAGAATACCTTCAAACATTTTCAGAAATACAAATGGCTAAGTCATCCATAGAGATATTTATTACTCCATTTCATATTAAATCCCTCTCCTCCAATTCAATAGGGATGACTTTTGTTCAATAATTCAAACCTCTATAAATATCAACTATTCAACTAATCTAACTAAACTACTAAAAAAAGCCATGTGCCAAAACTCAAACACTAAAATATATGGTTCTGAAAGCTTACACGTCAATGGGCTCACTCAATGCTATCAATTCCAATTAATCCAAGATAGGATATTATGTTCAGTAAGGGCTCAAAAGTAGAAAATTCACTTGTGAAAAATAATACTACATAAAAATAACCTTAGGAAAACATAAACAACTTCACTGACCATTTATTGAGGTGTTGAAACTCTACTGGCATATCTTGCATGAAGCCTCCTCGAAAAGATCTTTTTGATCCCTGAATGAATAAAAATGTGAGAGATGGAAAAATGTCAAATTGCAAGGCTTCATATAGTCAACAGACTAAATGAAATTATAGTCAAGGCTTCATTTAGGAGTTCATTAAATTATTTACTCTATTAATCTTTACTAATTTCTTTTGATTCTGGTTGGATATTACAGCTATTGGAGACGAATATTTGTCTGTAACGTCATCTAGAAACCTTTCAACTTTATTGGATTTGGGAGGAGTGGTGGGTGGAATTCTCGAGGCCATATTTCTGATAGGCTTGATTCCAGGGCTATCACAACATCTAGTTTCATGTACTGTGCAATTCCAGTACTCATTTTATATCACGTTTATGGAGGTATCTCAATGTTTTCCAATATTGTTCTCATGATGATTTATGGAATGTTTGTTAATGGACCTTATGCACTCATTACCACAGTCATTTCAGTTGATCTCAGTACGCATAGCTCACTTAAGGGAAATTCGAGAACTTTGGCAACCGTCATGACTATTATAGATGGTATTGGGTCTGTTGGGGATGCCTTGGGGCCACTTCTGATTGGCTTTATCTCTACATATGGATGGAATGGTGTATTCATTATGCTCACGCTTTCATCTTTAATTTATGGCCTTCTTTTGAGCTGCATGGTTGTGGAAGAGATTGTGGACAAGATTGCCAAGGCAAAAGAAAGGTATAGACAACAAGAGATTGTAGGTAATACACAGGGTCTTTATATCTATATATTTTGTGGAGTTGCAATGTTGGTTTCATAGAGTACACATGAGATATTGTTGCAGGGATTTCTTTGTAGTGTCATTAATCTAACACCCTCCTATCTCTGTAATGCAGGGTCAATAATTCAACCGTTGCTGACAGAGAGGCATTGAGATGAATTGGAAAAGTTCATGTAGGAGTTGTATCTCACTAATGGGAAGATGCAGATACTTGTATGTTTGGACCCTCATGCTACAGAAATACAATGATTCTTTACCTCATTATGTGGATGTCCTTTATTTTGTCAAGCTGGAGAATTGGCCTTGCCTACCTAATGAGAGATATCGTGGGTCACAGGAATGAATGTTAATTGTTTGTCTCTTCAAGTACAATCAAACTAAGATATTTGTCTTCATATTTGGGTTGTCGCTCTGTTTCAAATGTAGTCTCAATGCCAAGTTCACAATGAACTATGTGTTTTATTTTGAATGTGCCAAAACATGCACTCTAGTTTATTTATTTATTTTTAACTATGCACACGACACTTTAAACAACAACCATTGTTGTACAATATCCTTTCAAACATTAATATATGCAAGAATATGTCAATGAATTCATATTCTAGAAGCTTATCAATAAGGAATCTGCCCAGACATTCTATGTTGAAACATACACCATGCAAATGTATCAATTACAAATATGCACATACACCTTAATGTAAATCAACAAATAGACCTTATTTTTCTTTCTGCTATTCAAATGTGCCTACATAGACTTCATTCAAATTGCCAATAATGAAACAAATTCTGCCCATTCACCAATACTTCGTAGGAAGCATTCAAATCTTACAGAGTTTAATTGAAAATACAAACACATGTGCATGATCCAATGAGTCAATAAAATGTATCACTGAAGATGAACTGATACTCCCAACAATGCAAAGAAGGGAATTCGATGCAAAATGGACATTGTGTGGCGAGAGAATGAATTTCTCAATGTTTCACTGAGTATTCACACCAAGTTTTAGTCAAAGGGGAGTATGGGTAGCATTGTGGGGCATAGAAGCAATTTTAGTGACCACCACGCAGTTGTTAATGTGGTGCACACATTGATCTTTTAATTAAATCTGCCCAATGATTTAACAAGTCACCCATTTAATAGAGACTAATGCGTTGGATGATCTATTGCCCAATGATTTAACAAGTCACCCATTGAATAGAGACTAATAAATTGGATGGTCTATTGCATATGTACAAGTATTAATTTAATTGACAACCCAACCACATGTCATTTAAACATATAGGGAACATAATATTTACTTTGGAAACTCAAGTGGGAAAACCAACATTTCATGGATATTTTATTAAGCTCAAAAAATAGTTACACATAGGTACACATAGATCACTTAAGGGCAATTCAAGATCTTTGGCAACCGTCGCAACTATTATAGATGGGACTGGGTCTGTTGGGGCTGCCTTGGGGCCACTTCTGAGTTGCTTTATCTCTACAGATGGATGGAATGGTGTATTCATTATGCTCACGCTTTCATCTTAGCATTTGTCAAATGCATGGCATCTATTAAGTGCAACCCAAAACTTTCAGTGATTATAGACAACACAGTTTAATGTTCTAGAGAGTTAGCAACGTTTCTAGCAATCAACATAGTGGAGTCTGAATATCTTTAAAAAGGGGTCACTTTGGAGAAGAGATCCTAGTTTGACAAATCAACATAGTGGAAAACCAGCTCAACCATAGTTTTTTTTTTAATCAATCGTTTCCTCCACTTTTACAATTAACTCTCCTAATTTTTTTCTCATGTGTACCTTCATGATCTGAATAAAATACCTTCATTTCCAATGATCTCGGTACACATAGCTCACTTAAGGTAAATTCGAGAGCTTTGGCAACCGTCACGGCTATTATAGATGGTACTAGGTCTGTTGGGCTGCCTTGGGGCCACTTCTGACTGGCTTTATCTCTACATATGGATGGAATGGTGTATTCACTATGCTCATGCTTTCATCTTTCCAATGAAAGTAAGCATGACTATAATCTGGTATGTGTTTCAAGAAAGTGATTAGGGTGATACAATTAGTCTGTATTTGTGATTAGCATGATTAAATTGCGGTACAGGTCGATCGTCCCCCTCCCAAGACTTCCTCACCCCACAAACCCTTCTAAAAATAAGAAATAATTAGGCCATATATGTCCATAACAAATCATTTTACCATGCTAAAATCCCAAGCCTCAACCCATGTATCTTGTACATATCGCATCCTCGGATCAAATTTAACAGGAAAACCTGATTTGGGCTCGTCCCAACTCTTTAATAGATAAAATTGATATTGCAATTATTACAAAGAGACATTAATGTCACCTAAATTAAATTTCATGTACAAGCTACAAGGTTGGGATTTTTTTAACCTAAATGGAATACTGAGGCACAATAACCTATGGATAATTGCTAAAACCTATAGCTTATGGATTACTCTCTGTTCAAATCACCAGGATTGGCTGGGGGATTCAATTGTAAATGACTCACGATACTTTTTCAAATGGCTCACGATTCAATTGCAAATGCAAATGGGATTCAATTGCAAATGGCTCACGAAACTTTTGATATGGAATTCCTTTATAAGTTCTACAGAAGTACAACCCACTAAGAATGCATTAGATTTATGAGGTGGGCTCTTTTGTGCTCATCATGTGATATAGGTTACATGGTTTCAATATAACAATGTGCTCAATCTCATATTTTATATGAACAAATCAGAACTCAGTCAGATGAATTGATGCCAACCTTCCCAGTGTGATAGGGACAAAGAGATGGTAGTATCTCTACAAGTCGGCCCTTAATTTGCTGCATAGCATCCTTATTCATTCCCCGAGCTACATGGGACATGTCTTTTATGATCGTCTCAACCGATTGCCGAGTATTATTCAAGGCTTCTCCTGGAATGGGAACGGTAGCCAGCTTGTCCATTAATCTCTCTTTCATATGAAATAAGCTTCTTCTGCTATCTGTAACATATCCTTTGGAGGCTTCCAGAACACCAAACCCCTTGTTCCACAGGTGCAAGTGCTCTATCTTGGCCCCATAATCCTTACCATTAGTTTGAGCCTTTGCATGTCCATTAGTGACTTTTTCATCCCCATTTTCATCATTTAAACCTTTCTTCGGACTCTGAATATAAACCCCATTCTGCAGATCATACAGATTGCCTTGTTTATCTTGTGTAACAAAGTTTAGTATACATTAATTGCTAGAAATGAAAATGATCTGAAGTGAAATATGCTACATGCTGATCCATAATATTTAAGCATCAAGATGCATATAATAGAGCTAAAACTGCATGAATAAAATTGGTAGTCCAACAAATAAAACCATACAAGACGTCAGGCCTGAATAGAAGAGTGTGATGCAGCCACTCAAATCCAGCATACATTTGTCCTTTTTTCATATAGATAAAGAGAAGCGTACTCAGGGCTAGAAATTCATATTATAGCACTGCAAGAAAATATGATGAAAAACTTTAAGACCTGTATCCCAATATCATTTGATTCTCTCCTGAAGTTGTCAAAGAATTAATATACAGTATCCATATTCAAGGAGCATTGTCCTCTACTGTTAGTATGGTAATGAGTTTTTGAAACAACTGTAGCTTATCACGAGAAGACTTTAGAATCTGGATATCATTAAGAAAGAATTCTCGAATTGGTACACTAGGCATGTTGGAAAAATTGGGCTACAATTTAGCACTTTACACAGAATATGGTACAGTGTGACAAATTTTCTTGCCACATGAAGGTTGAAATACATACATGAAAGGATACAAAAGTTCACTTCTGTAGAGTCTCATCACCGAAATGCATACAAGTGGACATGCCCCACATATACTTAAACAATTGCTTTCGTTGCCATTTTTTAACTAGGGATATAGTCATGAAGCGATTCTTTCAATTTTTGAAATGTCACAGGTTTTGCAACAAAGGAGTCCATGCCATTTTCATAACATTCAGCAATACCCACGACCAAAGAATTGGTTGTCATCTGCAAAAATTCAGGAGTCTGTTAAGTAATTTCAAGGCTTCCTAGACAACACCCAACACTTGGGGGCAAACGTAATCATGTACTCATGCATGTTAATTTTTGTCTATATATACAATTGGCCTTTCTTGAAATGAAAATATTTTAATATGATACACAAGAAGTATCTACCATGTGATACAAAGGTCAGGCTGAACCTATTAGGAACAATGCTATCCCCCGATGTTAACATAATAGGAATAACATCAAATCAGATTAACAAAGATAGCGCTTGGAAATATATAACATATTTGTTGTCAATGTCCAACTAGCTGACGGGCATATAAATTAGATAAAGTCAGGATTATTGTTTCATGATTATATTTTGAGGCAAATGAACCCTAGTATGCCAAAAAAATTGTTTGAAGATGGAGTAATGCATATATAGTCACATTCATTATGTCAGGTTTTTCCATAGCAAGATACCAATTCTATTTTTCATTTCTTATATAAATTTTTCTCAGCGACTGAAAACGTTCATGTCAACTTGACCTTCGACCCTGTGATATTAAGCCAAGGTGCAAAAACTAGAAGTAATCTGAGCAATTTCCTGAGAAAGTGACAAATTGTGAACAAAGGGCAATCACAGTTCGGTGTAGATTTCATTATGTAGAACAGTTGAAATGGGTGTGTTAACTTTTAATGTCCTTATTATTCTATTAATTGTGTATGGCACCCAAGGCCCTAAAAATCCAAAAATAACATCAGTGAATAAATCAATTTAAAAAATAATAAACAAGATGTCCCATTAGATAAAATATACGAGAGCAAAACAACACGATGAGGCTACGCTACTTCTTATTATTCAATGAAGATGGATTACATATTTATATAGGAAAAGACTCTCCCGATTCGGCTACATGCAAACCAAAAACAACTAGACAACTGACTCTTAACACGCCTACAACTGACTCTCACAACTCAAACTTATAACTGGCGCTTACAACTAGCGCTTATTACTGGCACTTACAACTAGCGCTTTCTCCATTATTTCCAAGTCTCCCCCTTAATGGAGAATGGATTGACTTCTACACCTAACATCTCCCTAAACAGTTC
>ML799946.1:78504-93981 GCA_009831015.1 Picea engelmannii | reverse complement strand
GACTCTGAAATGGTAGATTTCCAAATCTTGTATGCCAAACCATTGTTTCATTCAGGGTTGATGCACTTTGTGCATATGGTTGAATCAGATTTGCAGTTCTGAGTGTAAGGGGAAACATCCTATTCTGAGTCATATGGATTTCAGAAATCAATTTTCTGCTTGGGATTTTGTCATATATCTTGTAAGATGCTCCCTCAAAAAGTACCTTATAGCCATGTTCAATGAGTTTTCCTACACTTAGCAAATTATGTTTCAGATTTGGTACATGATAGACATTGTTTATGTCTTTCTTTACATTTTGTTTGGTAAGAATAGGAACAGTTCATTTTCCTTGAACTTTGACTAAGTAATCGTTTCCAAGTGTAATATCAGACGAGATTGAAGAATCAATGCATGAAAGTAAATCTTTGTTACCTGTCATGTGATTGCTGCATCCACTGTCCAGCAACCAGAGATATTTAGGTTGTTGTTCAGTCTTGTGGCACGAAAGAAACATACCTCTTGAGTTTTCTCCCGTGTGATTTGACACATGTGCTCTGCCTGAGAGATGATCTGCTTGCTTCTTCCTGCACTCAGATTCATAGTGCCCATACTTCTTGCAGTAATAGCATTGTATGCTTGATTTCTCATTTGATCTTCTCCCTCTGCCTCTTTGAGGCTGGAAATTTTGATGTTGATTTTGTTGTTGTTGCCTTTGACCTTGGAAATTTTGATTCAGATATTGTTGTCTATTACCTCCACTAGAGTGAGGGTTACTTTGATTTCTCCCTCTTCCTTGGTGACCTCTGCTTCTTCCTCTACCTTTCCCTCTGCTGAAGGAGAATTGAGTTTTGAAAGCATTCGAGATTGACCCATCTGTGAGATGCAGTCTAGTCTCATGTGTCACCAGAGAACCAATTAATTCATCTGTTGAAACCTTGACAGATCCTTGGATTCAAGGATTGTTGTTACAACCATTTCGAATTTATTTGGTAAACTTCTGAGAATTTTCTCAACAATGCGTTGATCAGTGATGGTTTCACCAGTCAATCTGATCTGGTTCACGATGCCCATGACTCTGGTCATGAACTGGTCCACATTTTCGGACTCTGTCATTCTTAAAGTCTCAAATTGTGTCCTCAAGGTCTGCAGTTTAACTTTTTTGACCCTATCATTTCCTTGGTAGGAAGATTTAAGGATGTCCCAGGCCTGTTTTGAAGTACTAGCACCTGTGAATTTTTAGAAAATCGAATCATCCACAGAATTTTGAATCCATAATTTTTCTTTATTTTCTTTGTTCCTGAGTGTTTCCTGAGAAATTCTCTGCAGATTTGTCATAGCAGAAAGGGAGGCTGGATCTGGTTCCACATATCCAAGATCCACTGGATCCCAGCACTCTTGTGCTTGCAAGAAGGATCTCATCCGAAGAGACCAGAACTCGTAATTATTTCCCAGAAGAATCGGACCCTGAGTTGGTCCTAAATTGCTAGACGACGCCATATATATATATATTAAAAATTGCAGAAAAAAATAGAGGGAAATTTCATATTTACCTCCGATCGCCGAAACGTCAATTTGCCAATGGCCGAAAAGAGATTATCGGCTTTGAGTTTGGCCTTAGTCACCGTGCAATGTGACCACGTGCCTTAATGTTAAAGCGCTATGGGATTTTCTGGTTCTTTGTCTTTCAATTTTCCGAAATGCAAAATTTTCCTTTGGACAATTCAACGGTCCAGATCTTGTTGTGATCTGATGGTCCAGATCTTATCAGGATATCGCGAATCGGGACTTCATGAACCCTGATGACGAGCTCTTCTGACTCCTCGATTCGTCGATCTCTAATTTTCCGATGGTGCTTTCCTTTCGAGACTTTCTCGATTCCTTTGATCTCCGCCATGCGTCCCAACAGATGGATGGCTCAAGTCTGCTTCGGGGGTTTCACCATGGAGATTCTTGATCCCTCGTTTTGACGAGATGACATCAGCTGGGCCCCAAAACAGAGCTTTCCTCCTGTCAGGATTTCAGACTTCATAGTTCTGAAATGCTCGTGTTTCTTGTCCTCAGGATTCGCAAAACGCCGAATCCCGATATGCCGATGGACTCTCCTCTTTCAGGAATTTTCCCCAGAACTCGGGTTTACGCCGCACGTCCCCTTAAGATGGACGATCCACGTCATTTCGTGATTTCGCAACTTGTGACTCCAAAGTTTCTGTCAACTTGAAAACCCCGATTGCCGAAACGCCGACGGTTTCCTCGATGTCCGCGATGTGTCAATCTTATTGCTATATCGTCAATCACGATTTCACAACTTTCTCCGTGGAGTGTCTTTCGTCAACAAGAAATCTGATATCCCAAACTCTGAAATGCTGATGGAGTGATGGCTTGGATCTACTGCCACCTGTGCTCTGAGATGGACGGCTCACAATCCTCTCAGAATTTCGCGATTTGTGATGTCAGGATTTTGCGTATCGGGGTTTTGGAGAGCAGTCTCCTTCGCTCATCCAACTCCCGAACCCTGATTTTGCGATGGGATAAGATCGATAGCTCACAATATTTATCAATCCAACGGTCCATAATGACTCGTGATTTCGCGATTTGCGAATTCTCATGCCAGTCTTTTGACATTTACACCTTGCGAGTCAGCGAAATGACGAGATCTCGCCACGTGTTTCTTGATGGACGGTCCAGATGATGTCAGGATTTCGTGACTTCACAAGTCGAAATTTTCTCCTGTGCACTTCAGAGGACTAAACCTCGTGCACTTTCTCGTTGATCCAATGACTATTGGTCCTTTGCACAAGATCTGATGGCTGAAATTCTTTCGTCTTTTCCGCGCTCTCTTCGTCCCTACTGGATTGGTTTCCCTCTCTGGATCCGTTCGCAGGATGAATCTTACGGCTTCAATGGCATTTCTTTGCACCTGAGACGCGTTCTTTACTCCCGTGGAAGAAAGATTCGTGAATCTTTCAAAGATTTGAAAGAAATACACGGATTCTTTGTTCACTGCTTCAATCTTTGATAGATTTGAGTGAATTTCGAAAAAAATTAAACGATTCTGCCTTCTGCAGGAATATTTAACGATTTTGAATGAATTCTTCGAGTTCTTTAAATGTGCTTCCATCCTGCAGCTCTTCTTCCTGAATCTTGATGATTCTTGGAAAGATTACAAGAATCTTTATTGTTTCTTCCTTCTCAATCTTTGCTTCCTTCTCGTGTTTCTGTTCCTCGAAAATTTCAAGCATAGTACGCTTTGCGACCTCGCGTGAGATTTTTACGGCGATCTTTAGAGAGTATTACAGACAACTCTCCAAGCTTTGTGAAAAGTCTGTGTCGCGTGCTCTCAAGATCTGTGAGGCTCTGTGTTGTGAGGATCGTGTTTCTCTCCAGCCTGTGTGAAGAGGCTTACTACTGTAGCTCTAATACCATGATAAATTGTGAAGCAAGAAATGCAAAGAGAAAGAATAGAACAAAAAATAGTATATTATAATGTATGAAGAAGTGAAGAGATTACAATGCAATGGGAAATAGTTGAGCTAAATAGGCTCAAGCAAATCAAGAATAGAAAGTACAGCTAGCCAGTACAACTGGCAGTGTACAGTCAGACTGTTGAGGTTACATTATATTTAACATGATTGAGGTCACATCCAACTACAAATTTAGTCAAACTCCATATTCTTAAAAGGAGTTATTTTCTTCCATATAGGAAACTAATGATTTGATCTAGAATAAATATATATTAAACTCTTTCAAACCCACCAGAATTCTGTAAATATCATGATATTTATCTTCCATATTGTTGTTATGGTAGCAAAAGGGATGCATATATGAATCATATACTTTTTCCTCCAACATACTACCATCTTACTATTTCCAAAACCTCCAAATAAGCTAGGAAGATATGTTATTAAGTCTGCAAGAAGGCTAAGAAGACATCATGCTAGCAGATTTGCTCCTCAAAAAATGTTGTCATACCTATTTTCCTGCTCCATTGAGATTCCAATTTTCATAAAATATCAACAACAAGTATTCCAATAGTAGTTTCACTTCCTGAGAAGGAAAATTCTAACACCTTCTTCAACCTATGTGCAGACCCAAAAAACTGTAGCAGTCCCTTGGCTTCAATTTGCACTTATTCTTCTGCCTCAGTCTAGTGCTTGTATCAATCAACACTCCTTCATGGTGGTTATGGATGAGCCTCAAAGAATGTCAGGATGTCCAGTGAAACACTCACTCTATATATATTACGACGATTGGGGATGACAATATATATATTGTGCACAACGCTTACACTTTTCAACTCTGAAAAAGACCTAGCAATTAAAAAAGGGCCTAGTGACATTCCATTATTGGCTAGTAGACATGAGCAAAATGTAGTTTAGCTTTAGAAAACTTAAGTGAGAATTGTCTTTATAGAATTTTTCTTCCTCATATTTCTTGTTAATGATAATTATGTTAAAACATAGAAGACATTCCCTTCTCAATAGGTTTTGCATATTTTTACAACTATGTTGAAAACCACTATAAAACACTTTGGTTTTCTAAAGAGATTAGATTCATATTTCATATTAAGAAGGTGATTGAATAAAGATTTATTCAAACATTTAGTACCCAATCCAAGTCACTACTATCTAATTGTTTTCACATTGCTCGAGGTTGGGATGGTGGAAGCACTACACTTGAATGACTCTCAGAAACCCATGTATGATATGTAAAAAATAAGATGACCAGAAAAATGAGAAGAACAAGAGAAAAACAAGGATGGCTCATGTAGATGGTGAGACAGAGAAGCATAATTTATCTTCTAAAAAAAGAGCTTCGGGTGCTGTGAACACTATCATTATATGTGGCTTCGATCCTGAAAACATAAGAGTTTATTATACATTACACGGCAAAGCAGATTTACTCTATGATGTGAAAATTAGATGAGTTTAGTACTACTCTATACCCAATGTGTGTCTGAGGAAGAGTTTGGAGTGGCGGTTTCTTTTATCTATCATTTTGGGATGCTGGGATGAGAGATATTCGCAAGATCATTAAAACAAATGGGCAAGCAGATTCCCATAGCATTGATATTTCTGCAGGCCAAGAAACACATCAAAGTATATACTAGACATGGCTTTTCAGGAATACCATATGCATGGAAAAAACACAATATTCCTTTTGCATGATAACAGGGCACTAACAAAAAATCGATGATGGAAAGATGATGATTGGAAGTGGACTTGTACCTGTGGATATCATGTTGAAGAATTCTTGGTTTCTAGCTATTTAGTAAATGCCTCAAAGGCATATTTATAAGATGGAATCAGTGAAGTGGCATGGGTTATAGTAGTTATTGCTTTGCTTCTTATATGATGTCGAGATATGCATAGTAGAGCTTCAGGACCAAGTTCCCCCATTTGATTCAGAAACTATAATCTAACTGTTGCATAAACAAAAGGACTATCCCTTTTAAAAACAATGGGTGATGATGGTGAGAGTATCTTCTTTGCAGAAAGCACAGGTGACCAGTTTTATCAAGGGTGGTGCCAATGGTTAAAGAAAGGTTCAGGGATCTCCTAGGGAGGTGTAGTCCAAGCATTTATAAGTCAAGGACAATCCATTGACAATGCAGACTAAAAATATCAATGGAGTTTATCTGCAGAAAAAAACATGTGGCTATAGTGAAGCTCTTAAGGTTGAGTTGAAATACCTTCATGATTATGATGGGATCAATACAATCACAGGTTTAATAGAAGTTGGCAATGTTGTTGCCCTTATCCAGCATGAATGGAGTCCAAAGTATTTGATAGTCATTGGGGAAATAACCCTTTTAAATTAGTGAATCTAAATAACATTGATGCAAACAATGATTATACAGTGGCATAGTATTGCAATGGAGCAATGTTTGCAGCATTTAAACAAGGTTTTTTGTGCATTTTATATAAAATTGTGAAAAACACTTCCTACAAGATCTAAATCTTTATCAATATGTGAAAAAATATTTATCATTACTATTAGGATCTGAATCACATAAGAGAAACTTCATATGGTCATGATACAGATAGAGAAATTTCACTATGGCTTGTAGAGAGCTTTCACTATGGCTAGATCATACATGCAAAGACTAGTAATATGAGAAAGACTAATGGGATTCATAGGGTAATATGTGATATGGAATAAATATCGGTACTTGTTTACCTTATGTTAACTAAGAGAAAGTGTTCAACTTTAATGCACTCTAACCATTGATTAGATTCTACATAGTAATCCCATATCAACCATTCAACAGAGCCAGTAATCATGGAAAACTAGCACTCCCAGAATATGTGCTTTACCATTTCACAACAATCACAGACAAGGCACAACCTAGATGATCCTGAAAATAGAAGAACCTAGAACAAGTGAACAAGCTACCCACATGTTGATTTGTCTACAACCTGTGATGCAAAAAGATCTACCAAGGAGAAGGTACATATTGTAGCATGAATCCATTTATTCACTACACACTTTTTTAGCTATATTATATTTAAAAAGAAATAAACAGATCTAAATTAAAATAACTAGAATTGATGGCTATATAAACTTATATGTTGAAAGGAGCAATCACACCTAATTTGATGAACTGGTCGACAATACAGTTGGAATGGTTGGCCCTGTGTGCTTCTATTCATCTGTATGGTCCTTTGTTAGTCTTGAGCTTCCCTCAATCGATGAATAAATATCTTAAAGTACCTGTCAAAATCATTCAACCTCCATAAATATCTAAAAAATCAATACAAGTAATATTTGTAGTGCATTATTTGTTGGACAACTGAGAGGGGGGGGTGAATCAGTTGTTATTGGGCTTAAACAATTATGCTTATTTTAAACTCTTTACACAAAATTTAATGACAGTCACAATAATGTAGGGAAGTAAGCAATAGAACATTCAACATCAGTCACACATATGAGATACACAGAGACAGATATTTCCTAAGGAAACCCATACATGGTAAGAACCTCTTCTTCTTTATATGATAAGTAATCTTTACATTCTTTACATTATCATACATATGAGAACCAACTCATAATGAGGCTACAACCTCTGTTTTGCAAGATACTACTTGTTGAGAGCACCAACTCTCTGGATTCTCTAGCACCAACTAGAGGGAAGCACCAACTCCCTCATTTCTCTAGCACCAACTAGAAGGAAGCACCATCTCCCCAATTTCTCTAGCACCAAATCGAAGGAAGCTACAACTCCCTGTGTTCAAGCACCCACTTGAACCTCCGAGGACAACAGTCCTCCCTAGCACCTCCCTACCACCCTGAAATCTAAATATTTGTTATTAAGACTTATTACAACGATATAAAGTTCTTCAATGGCTTACCGGTCTCATCACTATTCTTCTACACTGCATTGCTCTGTCTGCATTAGTGTCTTCTGCACACTCCTTATGATTTATGTTATTTTACCTTTTATGCTTTCTGCGCCATGTCCCTTCAATGCACCATTCCCCTTCTATGCATTTATGCTTCTGTTCTCTGCCTCCTTCTTCACACCTCAATCACACTCAACCGCAACAACCCAGATCTCTTCTTTGTTCTACATTCTTATAGTCTCTATGCTCCTTGTGCATGCAATATTCACCAAGCTCCTTCATGCTCTCCCCCTCCCACTATTCTCCATAGCAGGGTGTTTACTCGCACTTCCCTTTGCCACCTCTTTCATGCCTGCAGCCTCAACCCCCTATGTGTTTTTCTTCTCCTCCTCATGTCAAGTACTCTACCTGATCATCATTGCAACTCTTAAGCTTCTCTGGTGGTTCCACCCATGCGTCCAGCATCACTGGGTGTTATACTAAGATTCCTTGGCCTCTTGAGTAGTTGAGACTCTTTGTCTTCTTCATCATAGTCGAGCTCATCCTTTGGCAGAGACCATCAGTCGTTTCTAGCAGTTACACTATGAATTGCAATAGTAGCCCTCCGATCATATTCAAAATCACTTGCACTGTTGGCTGGAGTTTGTAGGGTGTTGCGTTTAATTCTTTGTTTCGCATTTTATCATTTCAGCAATTCAGAAATCCTGTTAAGAGGCATCTCGACTTTCCAAGTCCTGATCTCCGAAATTCCGAAATGGAGCTTGTCGCTTCAAGCTTTTCTCTACATCTCTTCAACGATGTGACCACCGGAATATGACCAAGCAGTTATCCATAAAGTGCTTTCACAATTTCGTAATTCGGCATTTCGGCATCCTTGATGCGAACATTTCTTTACGCTCTATGTCTCGATCCCTGAAACTCCAAAATGGAGCTTTCTGCTTCGAGTTCTCTTCTATAGTTCTTTGACGATGTGACCACCGGAATATGAACCCTCTCCAATCATACAAGCGCTTCGATCTCCAGATCAACGGTCCTCGATCCATGGTGATCGATTGATTATCCTCTGCCCCAAGACTTCAGCCTTCGGGACTTTAGGGGAGTGATGGAGTTAAAAAATCCTGAAGAAAAAGCTCCCAGAGTGAGGTCAATCTTGCGTCACTCGATGACATGTCATGACTCGAGTGGTTTTCATGTGTCACTCAGAATTGTGATTTCCAATGACCTAAAATGCCAAATCAACTTGACACTTGTCCTTGTCTGATCGTGCCACGTGTCATAGTCTTCCACCTATCTTTTTTGACATGGTCTGCCACATTCACCTCCTGGATTTGTCAGCCTAGATCACTTCATGATTTCGCATATCGTGATTTCGACATTCTTGATGTGAATGTTCTTCACTTCCAAGTCCCGGTTTGCGAAACTCCGAAATGGAGTCAGATCAGCTTTTCGGCTTTTCGCACTTTGCAACTTCAGGACTCCTGTGATGACGAGTCTCGACACTTGACTCCTCCGTCTCCTGGTATCCGAAACTCTAAAATGGAGTCGGATCAATGGTCCATATCAAACTTCGATCTGACGGCTAAGGTTATTTCGTGATTTCGCGTATCGCGAGTTCGAGAGGTTAGGGAAGCCCGTTCCTTTGACTTTCCAGTGAATGAAAGGATGATCTTTCACCACGTATCCTTCTTGGATCGACGGTCCAGTTTTGTCCTCGATCCAACGGATGATATTATATCATGGTTTAGCATATCGTGATTTCACATTTCAAGACTTTGGGACTCCTGTAGTAGGAGTTCTTGACATCCCCAACTCCCGGTATCCGAAATCCCGGTATCCAAAACTGTATCCTACTTTCGGGATTTCGGCGTTTCGCATTTCGCGATTTTGGGACTCCTGTGGTGAAGTGTTTTGACACTTCAACTCTCGGTTTGATCTTTCCATGCAATTATCCCTGCGCTGTTGATCTTCCTTGCCTATCTGTTTGCCATCAAATAAACAAGCACACTCTTGCACTCTTCGTGCACCTCTGCACTATCTCTTCTGAGCTTACGTTGTCCCTGTTTTTCCATCGCTGAATACTCTGATCTTTCCATCAATGACAAGCACACCTTCCTGTAAGCATGCCAACAATCTCCCCCTTTGGAATTGATGGCAACCTTGAATGACTGCGCTCATCCGTTTGGACCTCCAACTGTAGCATCCATTCCGAACCACTCCTTTTCTCCCCCTTTGACATCAATTTCAAAGAAAACATGTTCCCCCTGAGCTGTTGCAGTATTTTTAGGAGGTATCAGATATTAAATCAATACAAATTTCCCCCTAATAGGATGGACTCTCTTAGGTGTGAGACGGGATGGCACCTAGATTTTGTTGGAGATATTCAAATGGTGTCTTGGCTAGGAGTTTAGTAAAGATGTCTGTAATTTGTTCTGTGGTTGGAATGTAATGGACCTGAACAACCTTATTGGTGACCTGCTCTCTCAGAAAATGGTATTTTATGGGAATATGCTTGGTCTTGGAGTTGAATACATGATTCTTAGACACACTGATGGCACTAGTGTTATCACAATGAATTGGGATCGGTGCTGCGTATTTTACCTCCAAGTCTGCAAGTGTCTGAATCATCCATAATACCTGAGTGCAACAGGTAGTAGCAGCAATGTACTTTGCCTCTGTAGTTGATAAGGAAATGGAATCTTTATTTTTACTAAGCCATGCTACTAATGAGTCATCCATGAAGAATTCTCCTCCACTGGTGTTTTTTCTCTCATCAACACAGTTTGCCCAATCTGCATCTGAATAGGCAGTTAACTGAAAATTCTGATTTATGGGATACCACATGTTGGGTCGCCAAAGTACCATCTTTTTACCAACCTTTCACTTAACTTTCAAGTCACTTTCACTCCACTTTTAACCATATTTCTCTTTCCCATACCCTTGCATTAAACCATTTTCATGATTACATGGGTTTTAGACATATTATTTTCCAATGCCTCTATTTTAGTGTTTTTGAGTGAATTTATTATTAAATATTGGAAAAATGACATGTTTACACTTATATATGAAAGTGGGATGAGTTTCATGATGTTTACAGGTGTACTTGAAGACTCCAACCACGTCAAACTTGACCATCAAGCCTCAAATTCGAATTTCCTCTTCAACCCTTTGAAGATTTGATGAAGATTTGAAGATCTACTCAAGTATCTTGGATGGAGATTAATCATGAAAGAAATATTTGTGAGAGGATTTGTAGAGATATCACTTGATAGGTGTGAGCACATGGTTGTAACCAAATGAGACATTTGTGGATCTAGGAGATATTTTTGGATCTAATTTATCTTAAATTTTTGTATAAATAGGAGTGCCTCCTCCATTTCAAGGAGAGGACTCTTGGAGCATTGTATCCAACTTATGATGGAATAAGAATCAAGCTTTCTTTTTCACATCAATTTCCATTCTCTAGTTTAGATTTAGAATGCTTTAGTTTATGTGTTACTTTGTTCTTGGGAGAATTGAGCTCACTCCAAATAGATCATAGTAGCATTTTCTTCTTTTTCTAATGCTTTGAATAGGTTTATATGCTTTATTGTTTTTATTAGAATTATTTGATGATATTGATTGTTGATAGGTTATTTGAAACATTTTGAGAAGACCTCCTGAAAGGGAGCTAGTGTTTTCTTGCCTACAACAACTAAGCCTTTTTAAGTGTATTTATTTTCAACGCATGAGTGTTTACTTGATCATCTTGATTGTTGATAGGTTTTGTGAAACATCTTGAGAGGACCTCCTGGAAGGGAGCTAGTGTTTTCTTTCCTACAACAACTAAGTCTTAATAAATGGAATGAAAGAGTTAGGATTTGATTGAATTTTCTTAGATTAGAGTTAGATGCCTACTACTACATATATTTTGTTGGCATCATCACAAGCCTATGAGCATCCCTGGTTGATAATTAAATGAAAGCAATTTAAGCAATTGAATTTCCCCAACAACACTGACCATAAGTCATTGTTTCTTTCAAATACCTGAATATCCTTTTGACAACTTGCAAATGACTCTGTTTAGGTGCAGAATGATATCTTCCTACCATTCCAACAACATACATTATGTATGGGTGAGATGTTGTAATGTACAGTAGGTTGCCTATCATTGACCTATATGAAATTTGATCAACATTAGGTGAGTCATCATCCTTGCTTTATTTGCATCCAGTAACCATAGGTGTACCCATAGGTTTAGAATCTTCCATTTGAAACCTTTTCAACATTTCTCTTAGATATTTTTCTTGAAAAATGAATATCCCTTCAGACCTCTGAGTAATTTGCAGACCAAGAAAAAATGACAGTTCACCTATCATAGGCATTTCAAACGCAGACTCCATGGTAGAAGCAAATCATTGTACCAATGAATCCTTATTACATCCGAAGATGATGTCATATACATAGACCAATACGATGAGTAGATCATTATCCTCTGTTTTGATATATAGATTTTTGTCAACTATTCCTCTCTTGAACCCTTTATCTTTGAGATATGTATCCAGTCTGTGATACTAGGCTCAAGGGGCTTGTTTTAACCCATATAAAGCATTCTTCATCTTGCATACTAAGTCAAGGTTATCAGATAGTTCGAAACCCTCTCGTTGTTCCGTATAGACTTGTTCACTTAAATCTCCATTTATAAAAGCTGACTTGACATCCATTTGATAGACTTTAAACCTTTTATGACAAGAATAGGGAAGAAACATTTTGATAGCTTCTAATCTTGCTATGGGCACAAATGTTTCATCAAAATCCAGTCCTTCTATTTGAGCATATCCTTTACAAACCAATCTTGCTTTGTTCCTGACAACTTGTCCCTGCTCATTCAACTCATTCTTAAAGATCTATTTGGAACCAATCATATTTTTACCTTCAGGTCTATGACCCATCTCCCACGTATTGTTTTTCTCAATCTAATCAAGTTCATCATTCATCGCTTTAACCCAATGGTCATCCTTGCTAACTTCATTAAAATTCATGGGTTCCAGCAAGGATATGAAAGCTATATGTGATTGTTCGGTGTCTTTGATTATCTTTCTCTTGGTTTTTACACCTTTGTCTTTTTCACCAATTATCTGACTTGCAGGATGATTTTTTTGAGTGATTCTGGAGGAGGAATTTGAAGTTGTCTACTGATTTGAATCTATCTGAGTATCTGTGTCTTCATCTGATTTAGATTCTTCTTTTTCTGATTCTTGGACCTGTTCATCTTCAACTTTAGTTGTGTCCTCTGTAGACGACTCATTATTGTACACCTCTCTTGCTGGGATTCCTTCATCAACTTTTATGTCAATACTGTCAACCATTTTATGTATCCTCTTATTATAGCATCTGTATCCTTTACTGTTTGTAGAATACCCTAAGAAGATACCTTCATCAGCCCTGTCATCATATTTTCCAAGGTTCTCATCATTATTCTTTATGTAACATTTACTCCCAAAGACTTTGAAGTGTTTGATTGAAGCAGGTCTCCCATACCACAGTTCATAAGGTGTCTTGTCACTTTGTGGTTTGAGGTGGGATTTGTTAAGAACATGGACTGTTATGTGTATTGCTTCTACCTAGTAGGTTTGACCAATGTTCTTCTCATTCATCATTGACCTGGCCATTTGTTGTATTGTTCTGTTTTTCCTCTCAACTACTCCATTTTGTTGAGGAGTTCTTGGGATTGTGTATTCTCTCTTGATCCCATGCTTATCACAGAATTCCTTGAAATCACTTGACATAAATTCTCCTCCTATGTCTGATCTTACTGCCTTTAACCTCTTGCATGTTTGATTCTCAGTTAAATCCTTAAATATTTTAAACTTTTCAAATGCTTCCGTTTTTTCCTTGAGAAAGGAAACCCAAGTAAGTTTGGAGTAATCATCAATAATCAGCATGAAGTAATTTTCTTTCCCTATGCCTTCCTGTTTTGATGGTCCACATAAAACCATATGAACTAGTTGGAGTGGTTTCTCTATTGAAGTAAATCTATTGGACTCAAACTCTGTCCTAGTTAGCTTTCCTACTTGGAAGGGTTTACACATCGAATCTTGGGGCTTTAATATTCTCGGAAGATCTTTTACTGCCTCAAGATTTTTGAGCTTGATTAAGTGGTCAAAGTTTAAATGTCCAAGTCTCCTATGCCATAACCAAATTTCATCATGTTTTCTTAGATGACACTCTTCTCTATTTTCTTTCAGCACATATACATTATTTTTTGTCCTTATGCCTTTGGCCACCACTTGTCTTGAGTTTACAGGATTTATTTTGCAGTCCTTGGATGTGAACACCACTTCACACCCTCTGTCACACATTTGACTTACACTGAGCAGATTATGTTTCAGCCCATTTACAAGTAGAACATCTTGGGCTTTTCCTTTTCCATTACTTAAACTCACCATCCCTTTACCCTTTATTTTACCTAGAGCATCATTTCCAAAGGTTACATTTCCTGATTTGCTTTCACATAGAGATAGAAACTTACCTTTGTCTCCCGTCATATGTTTGGAGCATCCATTGTCTATATATCAAGGGTTCATTTTTGTTTGAGCTGACAACATTAATCCACACTTGCCACTTTCTTTCTTCTTCCAAACCTTGACATTTTCAGCAGGGGAATTCAAGTCTGGTTCATAGTTCCTTAATCGATAGTCAACAGATTTATGTCCATAGTTATAACAGGTGTAGCATTCAATCTCATTGTTCAATAGGTCAAAATTATTGTTCGAGCGTTGTCTATTCATTGACTGTTGATTATTTCTTGACCTCCTTAGTTGCATGTATCTAGACTTAATTTGACAATTTGCAATCTATGAAGGTTTGTTACTTGGATGTATCATTCTTTGTTGTGGCAAGTATTTATTCCTTTGAAATCTTAATTGCTCATGTCTAAGTCTTAAGGAACAATTTACATCTTTGTGACCAAAGTTAGAACAGCGGAAACAATAGCCATATAAAAATTCTTTGTACCTGGAAAATGGTTGTCTTCTTTGATAAAATCGATTTCTTCCATGCTGATGACATCTTTCAACAGGGAGCGCATTATTTCTTTGTTCTACAGATTCAGTCCTGGCACATTTTTCTTTACTCGTCTTGGGCGACTGATTGTCTTCCTTTGTTTCTGCAGGTTTTTTGTTGTCATTGGTTGTAGATTTGAATAACTTGATGGGTTCTTCGTTTCTTGGCTTATCACTACTTGATCCCTCTTCACAACCCAAACCAGTTTTCAGCTTTGGATTCCTTTGCTGATTTAGAATGGTGGCTAATCCTTCTGAGGCTTTGATACTTGATAGATTCTGATTATACAAGGCTTGAAACTTCTCCATCTCTTTCCTAGTTTTCACTACTTCTTGTTCTAAGGCTTCACATCTTGCCTTCTTTTTTGATAACTGCCATTTCAGAATGTCTTTGATTTTATTTGCCTCTTCTAATTCCACTTTTAGTAGGACAAGGTATTCATTAGGCTCTTTACTGTCTTTCTCAAACTGTATCAGCAATTGTCTTTGCTTTCTGTTCTTAATTCTTAGTTTGTCAATCTCTTCCAGTGCACTGATCAGTTCTCCTTCCATGTCAACCACAACTTCTTCTTCATTAGAATCACTTGTTGTTCTTATATTATCATAATCCTCTTTGGCCATAAGTATGAAGTCATTGCATTTATCTTCAATAGTGGAGTCATTGTCTTCAACATATGAAGGATCATCATCATTGTTTACGCAAATACTTTTCTTCTTAAAGTTATTCTCTTTAAAGAAATTTATGTGTTTGTGCTTCTCCTCATCATCACATGTCTGATCCTTTCTTTTGTGGGGACATTTATTTGCAAAATAACCTATCCTACCACATTTGAAACATTTGAAAGGAAGTTTACCTTTGTATTTTCCTGATCCCTTCTTCAATCTCTTCACAAATTTTTCTTCAATTTCATAAGGCTCTAAATCCTCATTCTCATTTGCCTTAAATGATGCTTCTCTGGAGGTGGGTTTATATTTAACTATTCTCATTTCATATGTAGTCAATGTTCCTAGAAGTTGATCAAACTCCAAGGTTTTTAGATCATTAAGTTCTTCAATAGCAGAGACCTTCGGGTTGAACCTATCTGGTAGAGATCTCAAAATTTTCTGAACTAAAG
>ML799946.1:18742-55345 GCA_009831015.1 Picea engelmannii | reverse complement strand
CTAGAGATTGTTAGTGTTCCAGAGAAACCTTTGCATGATGGAGCAATTTGTCATGCTTATTATGAGAGCAAAACAAGTCAATCACAACTAAGTAATCAAATTATGGTGAATGAAGTAAAATTTTACATCGAGAGTTTTATGAGTGAGATGAAAAAATGGGACTAACAGGAACCTTGTTCCTCATGATATCACACAAGAGCCATCCTTCCATCCTCATAGTGAGAAACTTGCAAATTTCTTTTGGTCTCATCAAAACCATCGTTGAGACACCTATATGGATATAAAAAATAAAATAAAAAAAACTTTGTGTGTGCAATGACTGCCATACCACCATCAAGTTCATCTCCAAGCTTGTTGGTTGGGAATTTGTTGTGAGAGATGCCCACTTCTTGCATCATTTCAAAAATGGCCTATCTACCTGAGGGGAATATTGGTAATGTTTTAGAGTAAGTGCAATTGACAATATTCATTATTTTTCCCTATGTCGAGATACACAATAATTGCATGCTATTCAGTTTACGGTGCATACTACATAGTGATTTTCTAAACTACTACTTTTCCTACTTTACTTGTTGTCTCCTTGCCTTCATTTGCACTGAAAGATATCTACTACTTAGAGATGGAGGATGTAATATTCACCCTGATTGTACTAAGGAATCATATGGAAGCCTGTAGATTTGGTGTTTCTGATCAGTGGGAGCCTTTTGAAAGAGAACCATTTTGAAGACAATTTTCACCCTGTTTGGACCACATATAGCATGCAAAACATGTAAGTTCAATTTGGTGACTCGTTCTAATTCCATTGATAACTAGTATTTATATACAAGTTTGGAGATGATTTGTAGATTCTTTTGTGTTGGATTTACCTTCTAGGTTTGTGAGATGAGGAAGTGTCTAAGCTTGAATTCATCTCCAAATTTAAAACAATGGCAACAAAGACCTCATGACAGAAACTATTCTTCTTTTGGCTGATGATTGTCATTTTAATGAGGATCTAGTGTGTTGTCATTTGGAAAGAAAAAAGTTGCCACATAATAATAGCCTCATATAGAGGATCAATCCACCAATTTAAGGAATGGGATGTCTTGTTTTATTTTTTCTCATTGGAGACAAGCATTAAAGATCTATTTAGTCTTATTTCTATTTTGGGATAAGTTAGACAAAAAAATTGTGGATAAATTTTCATGTAGTAGACATCTGGAAATGTTTGAAATTTCCTTTGGCAAATTATGGTGCAAAACTAAATTTGTTTTCAACAACATGTCTATTGGTTATGTCATTACAAAACAACAACAAAAGTTGATTATAAGGGTTGCTCCATCTCCAATTTGTTTTCATCATCAATTAGAGGCCGAAAACATATCTTATTGTTGATGTCCATCCATATATTAATCATATTGTTGAACTCCATCCATATATCAAGTAGATTCAATGTGGATGATCCAAATTATGTTCGTGGCTTTCTGCCAATGCTCCAATTGAGATTCCTCGTGGGGACATTGATTAATTCCACCCATTTCGCCAATTATGGTATAAATTTATTCAAATGGGTTGATTTGTTAAATTGTGTATATCAATTACAACTCTATTTGCTTAAACGTGTGAGCTAAACAGGTAAGTTTTCTTCACCAGCCATTAATTTTTGAAGTGGAACAATCCTTATTTCTCATATAAGATGCAATATCTTTGTATGAAAATGATGGGTTCCACTCCCAAGCCATTCATAACCATTGATGTGTTTCAAATATCCCAACAGAATGGTAACAATAGTCGGTACAAGAAAAATCGGGACTTGAATGCATTGACAATGGATAACCAATTGATGAACCCATTAAAAATGCAAGTGGACACCAATAGCTATACTCTTTTTGTATTAAAATGCATTGACAGTAGGTCTCTAGAAGATAGTAGAAGAGTCCATCAACACATGATTGATAGTGGGTTTCAACCAGGTATCATTATGAGCAATCACCTTATCAACATGTATGCAAAATGTGGAATTGTGGAGAATGCATGCCAAGTGTTTGAGAGAATGCTTGAACGAAATTTAGTGTTATGGAATATAATGATTGTAGGGTATAGTAATAATGGATATTATGAAGAGGCAATGGATATTTTTGGCCTAATGCATCGAAGAGGGGTCAAGCCTGGGGAATTTACGCTTGCTAGCATTCTAGGAGTTTGTACGAGTCTTGGAGTTGTCGATCAGGGGAGGGAGTTGCATGCTCACATTGCTAAAACTGGATTTCAGTTAGATGTTTCTGTGGGGTGTGCTATTGTTACAATGTATGCAAAATCTGGGATTGTAGATTATGCATGCAAAGTTTTTGATGAAATGGCCACAGTAAGCTCGACATTGTGGAATTCAATGATTGCAGCATGTGTGTAGAATGAACTTGATCTGCAAGCCCTTGAAATATTTTTCTGAAATGCATCATCTAAGCCTGATATTGGACATATTTATGTTTTTGAGTGTTCTTTGGGCTTGTGCAAACTTTGGTGTTCTGGAACATGGCAAAGCGATTCACGTCCATGTGATCAAAACTAGATTTGAGTCAAATATATATGCAACTAGTGCCCTTGTTACCATGTATGCTAAGTTCATTATCATAGAGTATGCACACAAAGTGTTCAAAAGAGAAACCAAACATGACTTGATCTTATGGATTTCAATGATTACAAGATATGCTCAGGCTAATTTTAAAGAGGAGGCACTAGACCTCTTCTATGAAATGCAACAAGTAGGTATGAAATCAGATCAATTCATCTTTGCAAGTATTCTCTAGGCATGTGCTAGTTTGGAAACTTTAGGATATGGTAAGGAGATCCATACCCATATCATTAAAACTGGATATGGGTTGGATGTTTCAATGGGAAATTGCCTCCTTAACATGTATAGCAGATGTGGTAGTACAGATGATGTGAGAAAACTCTTCTATCTAGTTACCAAATTAGACATGGGCTCATGGTCTACAATTATTTCATGATATGCCCACAAAAATTGTGGTGAGAAGGCTCTTTCACACTTTTGTGAAATGTAGCGAGCAGGAATGACTGCAAACTAGTCAATTATTGTGACTGTTCTTAAGGCATGTTGTGACCTTGTTGATGTCAAATTAGGTATGCAGCTTCATACCCATATTATTAAAGTTATAAGTGAGCTAGATATCTGTTTGGCTAGTGCCCTAGTCCCCATGTATGCTCAATACAGGATGATAGAGGATGCATTTCAATTTTTTCATAACATGCTCGAGAAAGATGTTGTTTTATGGACAACCATGATTGCAGGATATGCAAAAAATGAGCATTATGATGAAGCCCTTGAACTCTTTTAAAAGATTACAAGGGCTCACATAAAGCCTCATCAATTCATGTTTTCTAGTGTGCTAAGTGCATGTGCATCCCTTGGAGCTCTCAAACATGGAAAGGGAATCCATGCTTGTATTTTGAAAAGGAAGTTTGAATCAAACCTCTCAATTGGGAATAATCTAGTTACTCTTTATGTTAAATGCAAAAGAATAGAATATGCTCACAAAGTCTTTGAGAAAATTCCTAAACAGGGAATTATTTCATGGATTGCACTGATTTCTGGAAATGCTCAGAGTGGGCATGGAAAAGAGTCTTTCAACCTTTTTTTTGAAATGCTACAAACACAAGTTAAGCCAAATCAGTTTTCCTTTTCCAGTATTCTTAGTGCATGTGCCACATTAGCTACCCTAGAAAAGGGGAAAATGTTCCATGCACACATGATCAAAACAGGATTTGAAAAAGATGTTTCTATTTCTAATGCTCTGGTTACAATGTATACCAAGTGCAAGTGCATAGAGGATGGAGTTGGGAAAGCATTTCTTGGCAGACATTCCTTGGCATACATTGCATGGAGGAAAGAATTCCTTGGCAGACATTTCTTCGTGTCTACAGAATCTATGGGAACTTGGAGCAGGGAAAACATGAAAAAGAGTGTATTGACAATGAGGAGCTTATTGACAATGGTAAAGGAGCTTATTGACAATGGTAAATGGATAGAAGAGAGAATAAACAAATACAAAGAATTATTTTCAACAACTTACCATTCTCTTCACGAGATCTCTCTCCTAGACGGTGCCCTCCACGATCTCTCTCTCCTGGTGCCCTCCATGAGCTCTCTCTAACCACGCATATTTTGATCTCTCTCCCTGTGCCCTCCACTAACTATATCTAACCCCGAGCTCGAGCTCTCATCTATCTTTGCTTGTGAATGGGCGTGAGTTCATGAATGGGCAAGCATAAAAGTATTTTCATGAATGGGCATGAGTATTTTCATGAATGGGAGTGAGTATTATCATTGCATACCTCTTAACATGAAATTTCATCCTCCTTCCACCCATTCAACTATTGAACATTACCATATAGATTGTGATTCATATAAATCTAAGTACACAACATATATGTCCTCACAATGTTGTCATTTAACACAATAGATAAAAAAATAGAAGTAAATGACATTGCCACCATAAATAATTACTTAATGTAAGGGGTAGAGAAGATTATCAAATCTAGGAAGCAATCCAAGAGGAGCTAAACAAATCCATGGTAGCACAACTTGAATTTATGTCGATATTTTACAAATCTCTTTAATCCATTTCTAGTAGTGAGCATGGATCTAAGAACAATCTAGAAATGCCTCAATTTCCATCCCTAAGTCCTGATATTGAGATGATGAATTATAGTTTTGGGGATAGAGGTGTTTGTTTGGTTTGTGTACTATGAGGGAAGCAAAGAAATATAAGGAAATTCTAGATTTATACTATAGAGAAACTGTGATGGAAGTAAGATCACTCAAATCCAAGAAAGAAGTAAATATTGTAGAAGATGAAGGACTTTGGACAATGATAATATACACCTCTTTGATCTAGGTGGATATTGGTGGCCACCCACTTTTTCTGACTGCCTCAAAACAGTTTTCTGGCAATTTTGGCAATTTACTATTTTTAGCAGTTTTTAACTTCCCGGGCCATTTTGAGGGCCTAAATGAAGGTTTTTCGAGATCAAGGTTCTCAATGATAATCGAAGGCATGATTGAGCCCCCAAAATGAATATCCTCGATGATACCTTTCCAATGAGCTATCATACGCCTAAAATGGAGATCGTATGTAAACGTTATGACCCCGGGAAGTTGATGTACTAACTTACCCAAACAGGGCCCACATGACTTTTGGTGCTTCATATCCTAGAGTTAGTTTTTTGGATGTCTATGGTTTTTTGCATTCCTTCTTATTGTAAAAGGCCTTCAGAGCCTCATTGTAATCATCTTCTTGTGAATGTGAGTAGCCGTCGCATCTCTTCTTAGAGACAAGATGTCACCATTCTAGCGAGTCTTTCACTTTGTATTTTTACAGTCTCTGTACATTTATTTCATTAATAGAAATCGTGTATTACTGTATCTTTGTGCTTATGGTTGCATCTATGATATATTTCTGTTATATTATTGGATATACACAATATCTCTTTGCATTTCTTTATTATATCTCCGCTCTCATTTCATGTCGAAAATAATCTGGATCACTCTTACAACGAATTGAATAGAACTGATCGTATTGTCATGCATGTCTTGAACTGAAAAATATGTGAAGTAATGGATCCCATACATGAACTCTATCTAATATATTAACTATGATTCTCTACTTCCTACATGCATTAAGATTAGCTTATTGAAAAAGCTAACTCTTGTATGTTCAAGATTGCAATCTTTGTCCAAGGTGAACTAGGATACTGAATAGCATCCTTGAATATGCACCAAGTCTAGTTGAAGTTCTCCAGAGTCAAAACCTGTCTAGTAACTCATTCTTTAAATTCAATGATTCCCTCTCAACGTGGTTGTATTAGGCTTTCAACATGTGAAAACTTGATTCCATGACAATGATAGATTTGAAAAAGGGGGGTGGGTGTGGTAATCTTAGTGTTAACAATGAAACATGCTCCAGGGTCGGGGGCTACACTGCATAACATGCCTTTCCTTCAGCTAAGGTGCCAGGTTTGAGGGGCATCTATTCCACCAAATTTTCCTGGGATTTTCATTCAACCTCGTCCTTTTTTGACATGCCATTCAGGTGGGGCAGGCCATTTTCAGAATGGAACCCGCACCCATACCGCTGGTCTTGAACATCTTAATTGGGATTACAGTTCACAAAGAAGGTTTAACTGGGTGTTATTCTATGCAAACTTAGATTCCATCCTCTAAAGTTCTAAATATTATTAAACATGAATTTTGCCTGAGTTGAGAACTAGATGAAAATTATGCAGTGCTAAAATCATTGACTATCTTTCTTCACAAACAAAACATTTAACTACTTAAATTTTGCAAGCAGCCTCAAGACTTTTTGTCTTTTTAATGATCATAGACTTTTGCAACATATGTGTACACTATACTTGCTGGTGCATTTGAGTTAATCAATGAAAATAATCATTGGTAACTTGAGAATTATGTTATACTTGTATCAGTTGGCTTTAGATGAGATTCCAGTGGTGATTGAAAGAAAGTGTTAACATACATTATCAATAGCACAATAAAACTGTGATGCAAAAATGATAAATAATAGTCTATTTATACTGAAGGATCAGTCTTGTTGTTTTATACTATGAACACTCCAAATGACTAAACTGGCCTCAAACAACAGAAGGGGGTATGCTATGTAGAATGGATGCATAGCATCCATTGAGTTTGTAGAATCCATGACAATTTCAATTTACTGACAAAGAGTGATTTCTATGGGTTTAACTTGCCCAATATGTAACCATAACATGGGTGGTTTATGTTAACCATCCCATCATAGTTTGTTAACACCATTTTTCACAATCAACATAACCCTAACAATTAAGTAGATGAAATCTCGCATTCTATCAGCTAAAAATTTGCAGTGCGTGTAATTGGCATCATGTATAGGAGTAGATGTAGTCTGTTCCATCTTATTGTCGAACCTGTTACTTGCAACATTCCACATGATGCGTAGGTAATACAAAAGTTTGGACATCATACAAAATCAGATTTGCTATAAAATGCTATGTGTTTTTCTACAAGGTCGTGTCTTAAATGTTTTATATATACAGGAATGCTAAATTTGATTAGATTTTGTGTTAGATGTTGTTGCAAACATGATTTGCATAATCTTTGTTTTTCAGATGAAAAAGGAAAATTTGACGAGGTAGTGGAAGATAAAGGTGTTCGAGTGTTGATTGATCGCAAGGCACTTATGAATGTCATCGAGATGGAGATGGATTTTGTGTAAAATAGATTGATGTAAGAAATGTCTTCACTTATATTATCTTTCAGAACACTCATATTGAATTAATTTCTTTAGTGATACATTTTGGAGAATGCACTGCAATGTTGCATTGTCCATGTCGATATGAATGCCTGGATTAATGTTTATGATAGTTTAAGGATTTCTCATTTTATGGTGTAACAGGTCGGAGTTTTTTTTTATCAATCCAAGTTCCAGAGGTGAATGTGGCTGTGGAGAATCATTTATGACATAGCCACAGATATTAAACTATTTTTAAATAACTTCACATTGTTTTCAGAAGCTGCCCTCAAGAGAGGGAAATTAAAGTCCCCTTCATCAACCGATTCTTTGATGGGATTTTTCATCTTTTCAAAAACAAATCCTTGTATAAATTTGGCATTTACATCTAGATTTCAAAGATGAAAATATGCTCACAATCCTGAAAAAGGGTGACCTTCTCCAATGCATAAAAGATGACTTGAATACTTTTTTCCATGCGAATATTTGTACTTTTGAACCAAAAATAATCCCCTTAGTACGTGCCCATCTATTGTAGGGTTTCACCATGAATTGCAAAATTGGGAAGCTACCATTGATCTACCTTGATTTTAAAGAAAATTGCAGTGGAATAGTTGGCCCACATTGACGAGGGAGTTGATAGGATGCCATTCATGTTGAGCCAATTCACATTATTTGTTGGTGCTTTAGCTCATCCTCTATTAATATTTTATTCTTAGGTGTTGTTTTGAGGCTGAGACAGGTTTTTGGTTGTTCAGTTTTTTAATCATCCTTGCTCCTTTCCCTAACAAAAATTTATTTTGTGTAAATGAATTTGCTTTCTAGTTTTTGTTTTTTTGTTCTCTCTTTCCCTCATAGTATCTCGCTAACAGAGCTGTCATCTTTACATTTCTGGTTAAAATTTCCTTTTTTCCTCGCAAACTGAGTTTTCATCTTTTCACTCTAGTGATTTCCATGAACAATAATTTGAAACCAATCAAATACCTCACGATATTTTGATATCTTACACCAATTTGTAATATACCCTACACCATCACGACACATGGCAGGTTTTTATAAAGACTCTAATTCTAATCGCATTAGCAACTTAGTAGTTTAAAAATTGGTCGAAACGTTTTTGTAGTATAATAATGATGCCTGAAAGTAGGTATCATTGATATTCTAATTATTACACTCCCAGGACAACAATACAAATAAACAAAGATGATTAAGATCCAATTATTTGCACAACAGAGGGTACATAATAGCATACTGAATCATCCTTGTAATGAATCTAGTTGTTTCTATCATGATAAGGCATCACCTTCATAGTAAGATTTGAATAGTACACCTAGCTTTCCAAGGACATTTTTCTGCAATATATTTCAACAAGTTAAGGCCAAGCAACAGATTTATGGAGCTCTGGTTAAGAAACACACTGAAAAATTCCATATATACTGTAGCAATAAGTTGAACAAATCCCTTCAATATGCCAATAAGTGTGCCTCTACTTTGTGGGAAAATTTACATATTGCTGACAAGGACAACTCTTTTGAATCATGTTTCACTATTTTCACCAAGGCATAGTGCAAGCCACATCACCCAACATGGAAGAGCATTAATTATATCGTTCAAGACGATCCAGATGAGGCCATAATTGAAGGAACTAGCAAGAGAGCCAGTCATAATAATGCCCCATAGCAGTATCTTGTTGCGTATGAATCTTGCTAGAAGACCCAAGTTATCTCCAATGTCATTTGCTAGTCCAAGGTTGTTCAACAATGCTTGGATGTAATTTAAAAAATATCCTTCATCGCATATGAATATAGGAGAAATTTGTATGGATTTCCAGAGGTCATATGAATCCAAATAGTAGCTAGAAAGCCCATCCATGGGGATACCTTGGTTGTTGAGTTTACTACAAACATCACTTAGATAATATAAACAGTTCGTATAAAGGATATGATTAATAAGGAATCTTCCTGTGATATGTATCAAACATGTGTTTAACAATGTAACCATGGATCCAAATGCCCTGTTTCAAAGCTACTAAACTAGTAAATATTGGATCACATTAATAATGGTGGTGGAGTTAGGTTTCATTTTCGCTAATAGCATTTTATTAAAAAAAAATCCACAAGGGATTCATTGGGATATATGTTATGGGCATATCCAACAATCATTATATTATATTCCATGACACCATATTTCTTGTAAACATTATGTCAAAGATATTCTATGCAACATCAATACCACCAATATTGGAAAACATGTCCATGAGAGAATTGACCACAAAAAACATCCCACTTTAAAACTTTGACATCACGAAAACAATGCTTTTTATAATGTTGTAATCAAAATGTAAGATTCATGCTGCAAGACTTATCCAAAAATCCTAGAATATTTAAGAAGGTTGGCTTGGGTGCAATATGTTGTCTAATATGTACGAGCAATCATTGAAGTTACCGCAAGCCACTTATTTAACTAAAGTAGCAATTATTCATATGCATCAAATGATTCGATAATATACATCGAGTCTTACCATCATATGTGATCAATGTAATTTGCTCGAATTAACCCCCTTATGACCCAATGTCCAAAAACCTGATAGACACTATATATACACAAACAACCACAAGACCTTTATACTGTTAATTTTATATTGGTGGAGTCTTCGACCATGGTTTGTATTTGTAATCATAATTATTTAATTTTACATTGGGCCAAACTTGGTAAACACAAATAGTTACAACTAGTGCTTCTTATAAAAAACCTTTGAATATGTTTTATACACATTTTCAGGATTGGATTGCACCTTTTGGTTTTCCACATAAAGCTCTCAACAACTTTTTTGTTGTGAATTTTCAAATTTTTAGGTCTTCAATTACATTTAGTTATGTTCTATGTTGTTTTCATTTTTTTTTCCATTCTATTAATGTGTAGAAAAAGTGCATTCACTCCATTTAGTTAGCAATTTTATCCCTCTACAACTGACTAAACTTATAATCATATATAACAAAAACTTGGAATCTTCTACAAAAGTGTTCTTTTAGAGACTAGAATAAAGGTAAGTATTTTCCTCAAGTCCTCGCTTGCATTCATATCATGAAAATTTCCACAGTGATCTCTCTCTTTGAACAATAACCTTTCAATCTCAAGTTTTAATATATTCACATCTTTCAAGAGTGAATATTTCTAATAGTTCTATCATTAATGATTAACACATAGTGAATTGTGTTAAGTACTTGCAACATGAACAGTGAAAGTGGGTAGACAATATGAGGTAAGATCGGAATCAATATGCTTTTGTCCTTCAAATTTGGTTAAGATAAAAACCAGATAGTATAGCCTGCACTAGAAACAAAATTGGAGGGGACTACAAGGTAAACCTGGGATATCATGCAACTCTTAAAACATTAAGGAAGGTGAGTCTTTGAATTGGCAGTTAATTGGGAAGCTTCAACTTCCCTTAGAAATCTAAATCTTCCTATTGCATGTCCTAAAAAACAAAATTCTAACTTGGGACATCTTGTCCATAACCTCTAAATCACCAATGAATATCATCATAAAAAATGTTGGTTTAAGAAAGTACCATAAAAAAATAGGGTATGTTTATTCTATGCCTCTATCCACGTGAAAATGTTTATATTAGGGAGACTGAGGTGAATGGTCTTGATGCCCATTCCAAAAGGTCCAATGAGTCTATCCAAATTACTTGTCTTTTGCATGTTTTAGAGGTTGATGAATATGGTTATCAGAACACTAATAAGAGAAAATCATACAACCATCATCAGTCAAAGTGATCTACATGAGCTTGGCCATATACATTTTTCTTACGCTATGTTCTTGACTAAAGAGAATGAAAGTTTGCATGTGAAGATTCAAGTATCAAACCCTCTCCAGCAGTAAGATGATACCAAAGTCATGTATATATCACTAGCATAGATGTCTATATGTATGCCTCAAAGATCTTTGAACCATGTGAACATAGTGACATAAAAGGCTAAGTAATAAGGAAATGATGTGAAGCTTGATTAGTATCATTTAAAACACTTGGAAGAAACACTTTTGGTTCATAAGCAACAAAGATGGCAACCTCTAGGTCAAAATACAATCAAATATTCAAGTATTTTAGTCCAAATTGTCTTCTACAGGTGTTTGTACCATTTTTCGACTATTTTTCCCTCATAACGCTACAAACCATTCTCTTTGCAAGCTCTTTCTCCTATCCAGTACCCTCTGTGATCTCTCTCTCTCTCAGTGCCCTCCGTGAGCTCTCTCTAACCCTACAGCTTGTGAGCTCTCTCTCGGTGCCCTCCACGATCTCTCTCTAACCTTGCATCTTGTGAGATCTCTCCTCGTGCCCTCCACGAGCTCTCTCTAACCGTGAGCTCGAGCTCTCTCTAACCGTGAGCTCGAGCTCTCTACCTCTGCTTGTGAATGGGTGTGAGCATAAAATTAGTTTCTTTGAATGGATGTGAGTCTCCTTCTCTAGGTACTAATGAAAGGAGATGTTGGATCATATGAAAAAGGGAATGAAATTAGTATCATCATAAAATAACATTAATGGTGAATCACAACAAAGGTCCTTGATGACCCATTAGTTTTAAAAAAACTCAGCTTTGAAACTCATAAATAAAAGATAGATTGAAATAAATAAAAAATAAGAAAAGAAGAAAAACACTTCAAATTATATGACTCTTTGATAAAATAATTGTAAAACAACTACCCCTCAAAAAATCTATCATAACATAATCAAGATGTTGAATCATTTAGGGTGGTCATTATAAGGAAATAGGAGATAGAGCATATTCATGAACTTGCTTTCAAGATTTGCCATTATTTGTCAATAAGAGAGAAGATAAACCACTCACAAAAAGGAAAGGCAAGCTATGATGGAAAGAGATGTGGTAGTCAAAGAGGAGGGGTTCCAAGAGATAAGAGGTCACATTGATGTTTTTAAAGGACCTATCAATTTGTAAAGGATCATAAAATGTCTCCCCAAGGGACCTCCAAGTCAAAAGAGGTCGCAAAAATGATTTTAAGGCATACATCAATTCATAATGGATGGTAAAATATCTCTCTATGGGAATGATTGGTGGTCAAAAAAGAGCATTGAGATCTTGCAAAAGGATCTTCTATCCTCTTAACCTTGTTTTCTTCAAAAGTTGAATTCATTAAGAAGAAGTTGGTATCTTTAGAGGAGCCTACAATGGAGCAGTACATAATTCTTGAGTACCCCCTATATAACATTGGCATAAAGTATTCAAATGGATTCAAAAATAATGAAAAAATTCAAAAGAGATCATATTTAGCCCCATACACCCTTTGTTGATTGAAATAAAGGGCCACACATATTATTTTTGTCTAACCCTTCTTATATAATTTCCATTTTTTAATGGATTTTTACTTGGATCAATCATTATAACTTTTATTATGTCAAAGGTGTTTCTTTATTATGGTCATATCCACGGTGATTTGTACTTCTAAACTACCAACAAATTTGCACAAACCGCATGTGTGCAACAATTGTTGTCTATCCCATCCCATGTGTTAGTTTATGTTTGCATCATGTGGAAATGGTTTGAATGCAAGAGTTTCTTTGTCTTCTTATTGGGTTTCTTCCTCGTTGATGGGGATCTATAAGATAGCATCCCCTCCATAAATTTATCTACTCTAGTGATAGATATCTCTAAAATGACATTTTTTTCAAACTTGCACTTACTCACTCCATATTTGTTATTAGGGTTAAGTTCTTATTTTCTAGTTGTTGTATGGTATCCATGTGTTGCATTTTGAGAAATTGAGACTTAAATTGTAGGCCAAAAATAATTTTTTCATGCCACATTAAACAAATTTGTCTACCTCTACTTTCTACTTCCCTCCTTGACTTTGCACTGGTTATCCATCCAAGGACCTCTTCCCTTGCTTCCTCCAACTAGTATAGGAGGTCGTGTACATTAGTATCATCACTTCCTATATTAGTTGATTATTGGGTTTATTCCATGCCCATTGCAATACAAGAAGGAGGGATTTATTTTATGCTATATGTGGTATTGATATGTGGAGGAGTTGTTAGATCTTGTGCCACCTGATATTTTGTCTTAGCCCTCAATTTTTTACCTTGAATCTTCTTGGAACATGATGAGCTCCTTTTTTTAAGGATGTGAGAGATTGAATAGGGTGAATAGTGTCTTATTACCATAATAATTTGTTGGTTTTGTTAATTAACTGCACCAATTAACATTCACGTAGTTTTCTACTATTTCATTATTACTACTTATATCCCAAAGTTGATTATGCAAGATACAACCTAGATTAGTGAATTTTATCGATGATTTTTGTTGGGTTTCTATATTAAGAAACATCCTTTTGACTTCTATGGTATTTATGGTTAGAATGGTAATGGATAGTTGATTAGTTTCAGTGCATTTTTCCTCAGTTTTCACATACATAGATGTAAAATCTATACATTTTTTTTATGAAGATATCAAATTATTGAAATGGTAGTTGTGATAGAGGATAATTCCCCACTTACTAGGGTCAAATCAATGGCAAATAAAACAAATTATACTATCGCTATATTTCTAGATCAGTTTTGTATGTCAATGCAACATGAATATATGAAGAAGAATACATGTGGCTAGACATCTATCTCCCTTTACTTGTATTTCAAAAGTAATACCGAGAGTGTCCTGAATACTCTAAATGCTCTAATCCTCTCTTCAAATATATGAACATAAAGAGAAACACAACCTTCCCCAAACAATCAAGTATAGAAGTCAGGAAACCCTCCCCATATTATAGTTATACAGAAGTCAACCTTCCCGATACTTAGTTATAGATGTCATATTTATTGCATGATCATTCATGTGAGAACTAGTGAATAATGGGGCACTAGGGTTTCAAGACTCAAGGAATATGTTTGATGTCCCGGCCACATAATTTTTTATATCATCCATGTTTGCAACAACGTTCATAATGGGGTGTCTCATATTTGTCAAATGTTGTTGTTTCCATCTATAGAATATTTGTTGGAACTCTCTTGAAATGTCATGGAACTTCCAAGTCAACCACCAAAAATGTCATGCATCGACCCCGCATAGTGAGCACTAGTGAATGGGGCCAACATTGAAATTTCTTCAATATGTTCCTATATGCATTGGAATTTTACGTGGTTAGACTAGACACATGCCTTGACGGTATGGAAGGGTTTCAAGAATCGAGGATGTTTTATGTCCTGACCACATAATCTTTGAGATCATCCATGTTTGCAACAATGTTCATAATGGGCCATCTCATATTTTTCAAATGTCATTGTTTCCATCCATAGAATCGTTGTTGGAACTCTCTTGAAATGTCATGGAACTTCCAATTCAACCATCACAAATGTTATGCACCGACCCCGCATAGTGAGCACTAGTGAATGGGGCCAACGTTGAAATTTATTCAATATGTGCATGTATACATCGAAATTTGACATGGTTAGACTAGACACATGCCTTGATGGTATGAGAGGGTTTCAAGACTCAAGGATGTATGATGTCTCAACCACATAATCTTTGAGATCGTCCATGTTTACAACAACATTCATAATGGGCGTTTGATTATCAAACGTCATTGTTTCCATCTATAGAATATTTGTTGGAACTCTCTTGAAATGTCATGGAACTTCCAATTCAACCACCAAAAATGTCATGCACCGACCCCGCATAGTGAGTAGTGAATGGGGCCAACGTTGAAATTTCTTCAATATGTGCATGTATGCATCAAAATTTGACATGGTTATACTAGACACATGCCTTGATGGTATGGGAGGGTCTCAAGACTCAAGGATGTATGAATTCATACAAAAACATTTTGAAAATATTTCAACGTTGGCCCCATTCACAAGTCATCGTTGCCCATCATGTACCCTATCCCTAGTACAATGTATTTTAATAGTTGTTTCCTTTAAAATTCGACCGATAAAAAAATTAAACTGAAACGAGAAGAGCCCTAGTAGAATGTCTTTTAATAGTTGTATTCTAGCCGAGAAGACCCGCAAACCCTTTTTGAAGTGTCGTTATTATATAAAAAGTGTCGCAACATCTGTAAAATGCAACATATTTATAGATTTAAGAACATCACAATTATGACGATCATTGACCAAATCAAAGTTGACCTGGTCAAAATACTAGGTGACCGTTGGAGGGGGGAAACCTAGTTTCCCCAACGTCGCAACTGCGAAGGCTATCTTCACAAACGTGGAAAGAGAGACAAATATGTCACAAACATGGAAAGAGAGAAAACTATGTGGAAAACATGGAAAGAGAGATGACAATGTGGAAAGAGAGATGTTAACGTGGAAATAACAATGTTATCGGGCAATATGGAAAAAAAAAAAATTTCCTCTATTTTTTTACAATATGGCCAATTTTGTCCATAACGCCACAAATAGAACGTCATAATTTTTACAATATGTACTATTGGGGAAGTTTGTCTTAATCGTGATTCTCTCTCAGAATGAGCGAAATATCACAGCCACATCCAGGGTCTCTACGACCGACCTCTCCACATAGCAGAAGCAGGTAGATAAGGTCATGGAAGAATAATCGGATATCTTCTCCTCACCTACCGGGGTACCTCTGCACTACCAGTTCAAGAACCCCATCGATCTGAACCCCGGGGCATCGCTGCCCAATGGGCCAGTCTATCACCGCTCTCTGTTATAAAATGAGGAGATCAAGTGACAGATCCAAGAAATTCTCCACAAGGGTCACATCTGTCCCATCTCATCACTTTGCAGGAGCCTAATCGTGCTGGTACAGAAGAAAGATGGAACCCAGTGACTCTGTATTGATTACCAGGCTCTGAATAAAATCACAGTCAGAAACCGATAACCAATTCCCTGAATCGATGACCTCCTTGATCATGGGGGGGAAATAATTCAGTAAGATTGATCTGAATTCTTGCTACCACCAGGTCCCAATAGAACAGACAGATGTATGGAAGACCACCTTCAAGTCAAAGGAAGGCATTTTTGAATGGTTGGTCATGCCCTTTCGTTTGACAAATGCTCCATCCACTTTCATGAGGATGATGGATGCTATCCTGTGATCATTCACCAATACTTTTGTAGTGGTGTATCTGGATGACATTCTCATTTACAACAAGACTTGGGTCGAACACTTGAAACATATTCAGCAGGTTCTTCACACCCTACGGTATCACAAGCTATACGCCAACTTGGAAAAATGATCCTTCAGCATGGACAGGGTCCATTGCCTAGGCTACATCATTGATCAGCATGGCGTACATGTGGATCCAGCCAAGATCCAAGTCATCCGTGACTGGCCAGCCCCAACCACACTCACTGAGCTTCAGAGCTGCTTGGGCCTTGCCAATGTCTACCGCAAGTTCATGTTAGGATTCTCCCATATTGCATGGGCCATCATCCAAATAACCAAGGGTGGTCGTAAGTCAAAATTTTCGTGGGGTCGGTCCCAACAACAAGAGTTTGATTATTTTAAGAAATGCTTGTGCTCAGACCCAGTACTTTAACTACCAGAAAAGCAACAACCCTTTGATATCGAGACATATGCTTCAGACTATGTTGTGGGCATTGTTCTCACTCAACACGGCCACCTAGTGGCCTATCATAGTGAGACACTATTATATGTTTTTCTTAAGTACCCTACTTACGAAAAAGAAATGTACTCCATTGTGCAAGCCTATTTCTAGTGGATACATTACATTCTTGGGAAGGAGAAAGTCATCCACATTGATCATAAGCCACTACAATTCATGCAGACACAAGGAAAATTGCAGAATGACCACCATCAAAAGTGGTCCAAATACTTGCAGCAATTCCACCTCAACACCA
The DNA here is from genome assembly GCA_009831015.1 of Picea engelmannii. Classification (NCBI taxonomy): domain Eukaryota; kingdom Viridiplantae; phylum Streptophyta; class Pinopsida; order Pinales; family Pinaceae; genus Picea; species Picea engelmannii. Next base: position 38,221 of record ML799946.1, on the reverse strand, counting down.
AGTATAAAGCAAGAAGCACCAACCATGTCATTGATTGCCTCAGCAGACCGCCAATCACGTCACTCACCACGGTGATGACTCTTGCGGACATGAGACCTCTGGATGGCCCCAACTCTATGAGACAGACCCAGACTTCACCACCACCTACCAAATGTTGGGTGCAAACGCAGTTGTCGATAATTTCCATCTTTAGGATGGGTTGTTGTGTCTTCTGGGCCATATCTATGTTCCATCAAGTGAGCAAGTGAAGAGGATCTAGGAAGCCCACTACAGTCGGGTGGCCGGACACTTCGACGTCGAAAAGACAATGGCGATGCTACAAAAACATTTCTACTAGTTGAAAATTCGACAGGAGGTCAACAAGTATATCAGGTCCTGCACTGCCTGCGCTATTTTCAAACTGACCACTAATAAGAAGAGCATGTACACCCCTCTTCCTACTGCTAATAGGTCATGGGAATCCATATCAATGGACTACATGTTGGGCCTCCCATCCACCAAGCAGGGAAATGACTATGTTTTTGTGGTTTTTGATTTCTTTTCTAAGATGGGGATTTTGGTTGCCTGCAAGAAGAGCATCACAGTACATGCCACTGCCAAGCTCTTCTTTAAACGAGTCTGGGTACATTTTGGAATACCACAAACCATTGTCTCATATTGGGATAGTCAATTTCACAGCACATTTTGGTCGAGTCTTTGGTCAGTGCTAGACACCAAGCTCACCAAATCCATGGCCTTCCACCCCCAGACAGATGGCCAAACCGAGGTCGTAAATCAAATGATTGTGCATATCCTTCGCATGTATAATTCCAAACAACCTCACACATGGGATGAGAGCCTTCCCTATGTCTATCATAGCTACAACCGAGCCCTTCATGGTTCAACTGATCACAACCCCTTTTAGGTGGGGTTGGGATTTCAACCATTGGGTCCCATAGATGTTGCACTTTCCCTTGCGGTCACCTCGACCGACTCATCGCCTGCTCCAACTGAAGATGGAAAAGCCACCTATTTCATTGAGAGGATCCAACACATCCACCAATAGGTTAAGGATATCCTATAGAAGTCTAATGATTAGTACAAGCAGTTCCATGATCAACATCGGGTGCCACATAAGTTTCAGGTGGCCGACAAAGTTTGGTTTCAATTGCACAAAGAATGCCTTACAAGACCTCGTCAGAAGCTTCGCCCACTCCATTATGGTTCGTACACCATCACCAACGCCATGGGGCATAATTATTTTGAGCTCAACATTCCTCCTTTCCTTGGCAAGCACCCAATGTTCAACATGGATCTCCTTCGCCCTTATTCCCCACCATTATTGGACACCTCAGAAGTATCAGAACAACTAAAACCAACAGAGTTCAACCCCAACTACACACAACAGGAATCCAGTGATCATATTGTGGACACATAGATCAAGGTCACTCGACAGCAAAGGATCCAGCTTTATCGAGTCATCAAAGCAGGCCAGCTCTTGCACTAAGGAAAGTGGCTCACCCGGGGCCAAATTCAATAGACATTTCCTCATATGATGGGGGAAATCAATGCAATGGATACCATTGCTTCCTAAGGAGGGAATATTGATCAAAGTGGATATTAGTGGCCACCCACCTTTTCCTACTGGCTCAAAACAATTTTCTGGCAATTTTGGTAATTTACTATTTTTAGCAGTTTTCTGGGTCGTGAAACTTCCGAAGCCATTTTGAGGCCCTAAACAACATTTTTTGACAAAAATGGGAGAAACATTGAATTTCCTAGGATGTTGACCCCAAAATGAATCTCCTCGGCAATAGATTTCCAACGGGCTATCATGTGCCCAAAACGAAGATCATATGCAAAAGTTACGACCCCGGGAAGTTGATGTACTAACTTACCCAAACAGGGCCTACATGACTTTTGGCACTTCATCTCCTAGGGTTAGGATTTTGGATGTCTAGGGTTTTTGGAATTCCTTTTTATTGTAAGAATACCTTCAGAGTCTCAGAGATAAGCTGTCACCATTCCAACAAGCTTGTTTTACACTGCATTTTACAGTTTCAGCTTATTTCCTTATTGAATAGAAAACTAGTTTTACTATATCTCTGTTATTTTGTGTTAAGCACATGTTAATAATTTGTAGTCATTTTTTTTTGCTCATAAAATCCAGATCATTGAGGTGATTAGTAGATTGTGAGAAGAGGCTTATTGAAGGTGCACTTGGAGCATTGTAAAGAGGAGCTCGAACTAGGTTCATGGAACGGTGGCCGACATGGATTGTAAGTTTTAGTCTTTGTTTAATGAATACAAGAATCTCTTTTCCCTACCCCAAACGATGATGTTTTGTGTCTTTTATTTGATTTATACATAACATTTTATAACTAACCCTAATTTATGAATAGAAATAGCATGCTTGTAGCCTTTGTTTGCCTTGTTTTGGATGTAGGTCAACTTTGGGAGGATACTTGCAGTCTTTGGAACTACAGAGCTTGAGGAGATCATCACCAAATGTGGGATAAAAGGTAGAGTTACCGATCTTCTCTTCTACATCTTTCTGTTAATTTTTTTTTGTATGTTTGGGGTAGTGTAGAAACTAGATTGACTTTTTGATGGTCATTTTCTCTATCTATATTCTAAACCCTGGTATAGTTATAGGGGGATTTTCCCACTAGAAAATATATATGGATGTATAATGGTCATAGTTTGTATAATGGTGCAATTCATGTGTGTTGTACTTAAATGTACTTATAACAAACATAAATCATCATCAAATTTCAAGTTCATTTCTATACATTTCCTTAGAATGAGTATAAATTGCCATCTACAAAGTTCCAAATGATTTTCTACCAATTTTCTTATAACAAGTATAAATTATTAAATGATTTTCTATTAGTGTCCTTTGAACAAGTATAAATCAAGTATATTTACTATCGATTTACTTAGAACAAGTATAATTCATCATCTAAAAAGTTCAAGATGATTTTCTATAAATGTGATGAACATAGCTTTGTTATCACAATGTGATGAACATGGTCTCGTCTTTGTAATGTGATTCAAATATCCCATCTTCATAATGTTAAAAACAATTTCCTGTAGTTGCAATGTAACGAACATATCCCTGTCGTTGCAATAAATGTCTCATTGTCACCATGTGATGAACGTACGACATTTATGTTCATCACATAGTCCTATGAAATACAATGGACATATGACATTTAAGTTCATCACATAGCCAATTTTTAGTTAAATTTATTATCGTCGCAATGTGATGAACATATCACTATCAAAGCAATGTGACGCAAATATCCAGTCGACATAATGTGACACAAATATCTTGTCCTCACAATGTGACGAAGATTTCTCTGTCGTCGTAATGTGGTGAACATAACCATATTGTATCAATGTGATGGACATGGCCTTATACAATAAACATACAATGTGGCTAACATAACCATATTCTCACAATGTGACAAACATAACTATGCTTGACCTTGGTTGACCTTGACGATGGTTGATTGTTCTTGACCATGGTTCAAAATGGTTAACCATGTTTGACAGTTGTTTTCCATAGATGACGATGGATGGCCATAACCATATTGTCACAGTGTGACGAACATAGCCTTGTCGTTGGAATGTGATGAACATATCCTTGTCATCGCAATGTGATGCAAATATGTTTTCATCTTAATGTCACAAACAATGTCATTTCATCGCAATATGATGAACATAGGCTTGTCCTTGAAATAAATGTCATGTTATTGCAATGTGATGAATATATGACATTTATGTTCATCACATAGACCTATGACATATGATGAACATAGGACATTTATGTTCATCACATAGGACATTTATGTTCATCACATAGCCACTTGTTACTTAAATGTCATGTCGTTGAAATGTGATGAACATAGCCTCATCGTCATAATATTCTCTTTGTCATCAATATGTGAAAAACAATATCCTATCATCACAATGTGATCAACAAATCCCCATCATTGCAATGTCCTTAGAAAAAATATAATTCATTATCTACAAAGTTTAAGATGATTTTCTATCAATGTGATGAACATAGCCTCATTGTCGAAGTGTGATGCAAATATTATGTCATCATAATGTGACAAACATTGTCCTTTCGTTGGAATGTGATGAACATAGCCCTAACACAATAAATAACATGTTGTCATAATGTGATGAACATATGAAATTTATGTTCATCACATATCCATACAACATACGATGATCATAATGATGATAATACATTTATGTTAATCATATAGTCACTTTTTACTTAAATGTCTTGTAGTCCCAATGTGATGAACATAGCCCCATCATTGCAATATCCCCATCATCATCAATATGTGACAAACAATATCATGCCATTTCAATGTTATGAACATATCTCAGTCATCATAATGTGATGCAAATATCCAATATGCATAATGTGACACAAATATCCTGTCCTCGCAATGTGGTAAACATAACCATATTGTTGTAATGTGATGAACTTATCCTTTTATAATGAACATAAAATGTTATTAACATAACCATATTTTTTTATTGCGAAGAACACTACTATGGTTGACCTTGGTTGATCTTGTGATGAACATAGCCCCATCATTTCAATGTCCTTAGGAAAAATATAATTTATCACATACAAATTTCAATATATTGTCGCAAATATGTGACAAACATCACCATATTGTCGTAGTGCAACGAACATAACTATGGTTGACCATGACCATGGTTGAATGTGGTTGACCATGGTTGAATTTGGTTGACCGTGGTTGACAATGGTTGACACTGGTTAACCATGTTTGATATTTGTTGTCCATAGATGACCATGGCTGGCTATAACCATATTTTCACATTGTGACAAACATGGTTGGCCATAACCATATAGTCGCAATGTGACAAACACTTCCATATTTCCGCAATGTGACAAACATAGCCTCCTCATCACAATGTGGAAATCATATCCTTGTCGTCACAATGTGATGCAAATTGTATGTCATCATAATGTGACAAACAATGTAATGTCATCGCAATGTGATGAACATAGCCTTGTCATCGACATAAATGTCTCGTTGTCACAATGTGATGAACATATGACATTTATGTTCATCACATAACCATACGAAATATGATGAACATACGAAATTTATGTTCATCACATAGCCACTTTTTACTTAAATGCCGTTACATCGAAATATGATGAACATAGCCGCATCATTTCAATATCCCCATTGTCATCAACATGTGACAAACAATATCTTGTCGTCACAATGTGATGAAAATATTACCCTCGATGCAATGTGGTGCAAATATATTTTCATCATAATGTGACGCAAATATGTTGTCGTTGCAATGTGATGAACATATCCCCTACTTCGCAATGTGAGGAAAATAACCATATTGTCGCAATGCAATGCAAATATCCTATTATCATATTGTGACAAACAATTCCAAATGTCGTTATGTGAATGTCGTCCATAGTCTTGGTCAACCATGGTCATGGAAATCCATGGTCACTTATGGACAACAACTGTCAAACATGGTTAACCATTGTCAACGATGGTCAACCACAGTCAACCAAGGTCAACCATAGTGATGGGCAATTTCCATCCCAAAAAAAAACATCTCTGTTAAATGTTTAATGGGTTCTAGCGGCCATCCAATGTTTTTTTAATTTAAATTGTAACCCATCCAATAATCTGATCTTAATCATTAACCTTACTCATGCAAGGTTGGAAGTGCATAGGATGGAGAAGAAATCTAGGTTAAAATACTACCGAGTGGCATGCAAGGGTTTGTAAAAATGAAGATGTCACTTGTTTCTGCTCAAACTCACGCCGAGGGAAAGTCCTATCGCTGCAAGTAAGGCGACTAAGAGAAAATACTAGGTTTATTGTGGTTAAGACAAAGTAATGTAACAAGTCATTCTCACGATTTCACACCCACTTCAATGCATCATATGTTCAATTAATGATATCAACAAGATATGATTTCATTCATAAACATCACGTGAGTTTTATTTATCTGATAACCTGTGAAAACCTTAATACACTCAATGTGTAATGAAAAGTTTAACATCTGAGGTTTTAAAAACTCATCACAATAACCAATGATGATTATAATCAATGACAAGTGATTAGAATGTGATTTTCTATAAATTTAATATGGTATGTTTTCAAAGATACCCCTTTTCGGTTTCACTACAGTAGGGTTTTGTGTTAGGGTTTCACTATAGGGTTTTAAGCTTAGGTTTTGATTAATTATCTCTTTATGTAGTTTTTTCTCCATGAATATATGGAAATAACAACGAGTCTCTATGGTTTTTTTCTAACAATGTCGTTATGTGGTGGGACGTCTCTTCGTCAGTGCCTCAATGAAGGAGCTATCAAGGTCCTCCTCATATATCATTTCTTATTTTTTACATAATTCAAAAATATATGGTTCGTAGTCCCTCCTTTTCACCAACCATTTGCTTGAACCTCTTCCCAACCATCGCTATGAACAGAGGCCTACTCTCCTGCACATTTAAATCATCACCCACCACTATCGCTAGCCACCAAAACTGGTGTCTTTAATGTTCTTTCACATGTGGACGACACTGATACCCTTTTCTAAAATAGAGGAGCATTAATTCCTTGTCCAATTAGAGACATCACGTCTCATTTAACGTATTGTTCCATTGCCAAACTATGAGGACTGTCTATGCATAATTTTTATTTTGGAAAACCCATATTTATAATTATAAGATAACTTCTTATCCTTGTCTAAAACTGGGAAGATTCTTTTTACAATATAATCCTCTCATTCTATAGTACACAAACAAATCTGCCTAACTAGACACGTATACTAATATGATTCATTACAAGATCATTTTTTATTTTTTATTTTACCACTAAGTACTATTGATTCTAATATGATTCATTACAAGATCATTTTTTATTTTTTATTTTACCACTAAGTACTACTGATTCTAATATGATTCATTAACAGATCATTTTTTTATTTTTATTTTACCAATAAGTATTGATTCTTGGGTGGCATCCTATTTCCTTCTATTTGCAACATTGTGCATTGGTCTTTGAGTTAAGGTGTTCTACCGTAGTGGTTTATGGACAACCTCATAATCATTGCAACATTTTTTATAAAAACAGGATCGCGGAGAAATAAAATAAAAAAAATGTGGAAACAAAACACAAAAGATACATAATACAATAGAAACATAGGTATATGTGGTTCACCCAGTGTGGGATACATACATCAGAGTAATTGCCAAATCCTTCATTTTTATTATCCAGCAAAATGAAGGGATACAACCTACAACACACCCTTTGCAACTTCCTCTTCTTTCTCTCACAGTATCCTCTCTCATAAAAAAATATTTGGAATGATACATAGTCGTAATAAATTTCCCTCATAAAAGAGGCTTGCCTTTTAAGGAAAAAAACCCTAAAATAACTTCTATCGTTAGATTTTCGAACTTATAATGAACGGTCCAGATTTACTATGAAATTACAATATACATTTACAAAACAATTTTTCCTTCGGGGGTCTGCTTTCCCCCGGACCCCCTAGTCGAAGGGATGAGCTCCCCAGACTCTATAGGGTAGGAAATCCCCCCTTGCAACCCCCCTGTGTGGATGGGTGTATAGTCTTCATGGGGTATAAACAAAGATGAAAAAAAAGACCTATGAAATAAGAAGATAATCAGGCTCCACAACCAACAATCTCCCACTTGAAGATGGATCACAACAAATCCACTGTTGTTGTACCTGCTGGATTGTACTCTACCTTGGACCTGGAAAAAAATTCATCTTCACCTTCATGCTTGAAGACCAACTGAAACTGAGCAGGAACTCAGTTTCTCCCTGGTTACTCCCTTTGTTAACATGTTTGTAGGATTCTAGCTAGTATGTATCTTTTCCAACTTTAAGTGTCCATCTTCCAAGAAGAATCGTATGAAATGATACCTCAGTTGTATATGCTTAGTCTTCTTTTAGGTTGATTTCTTTGCAATATGATTGGAACTCTCATTTTCACAGTACAACCTGTTATTCTCTTACTTCTTTCTCAATTCCTCCATAAACCTCTATAACCAAATCATCTATTTACTATCCTCTATAGGAGAAACATACTCTGCCTCTGTTGTTGAAAGTGCAACAACATTTTCCAGTTTCAAAATTTAACTTACTATTGTTCCACCTACAGTAAAAGCATACCCTTTGGTGCTCCTCCTGCTATCTTTATCACCTGCCATATCTGAATCAACATATCCCTGTAGAACGGTGTTTGAACCTCAAAAATGTGATGCATGAGTAGAAATACCTCTCAAATACCTGGGAATCCACTTTACTGCCTCCCAATGTTCTTTACCTACATTTTTCATATACTTTATCACAACTCCCACTACATGTGCAATATATGGTCTCGTGCAAACGATCACATACATCAAGCTACCAACTATCAATGAATAAGGAGCCATGGACATGTATTGTATCTCCTCCTGTGTCTTGGGACACATTTCTTTGGTTAATTTGAAATGGCTGGCCAAATGTGTACTAAATAGTTTTTCACTCTGCATTCTTAACCTTTCCAACACCTTCTCTATGTATTCACTCTGAGACAATGTCAAATTGCAATTTTTCCTATCTCTTGTTATTCTTATACCAAGGATTTTCGTTGCAGCACCCAAATCCTTCATCGCAAATGGATTAGAGAATTTCTTCTTGAGCACATTTATATCTTGCATATTAGACCCCGTAACAAGTATGTCATCTACATACAATAACAAGATAATATAGCTTCAATTTTCTAGTTTTTTAAAATAAACATAGTGATCAGAGTGACATCTATTATAACCTTGTTCTATCATAAACCTGTCAAAATTCAAATATCACTGCCTCGGAGCTTCCTTTAGGTCATACAAGCTCTTCTTCAACCTGCATACCAAATTTTCATTCCCTTTGACCTCATACCCCTGTGGCTGCTGCATATAAATCTCTTCCTCCAAATCCCCATGGAGAAAAAATGTTTTTACATCTAATTGTTCAAGATGTAAATCTTCTACTGCCACAAGACTTAAAATAGTCCTAATTGAAGTCATTTTAACAATCAAAGGAAACATTTTATCAAAATATATACCATTTTTTTGTGAAAACCCCTTTACAGCAAGTCTAGCCTTCTATCGTTTTTTTCCTCCATCTGCTTTCTTCAACTTGTAAATGTTGGATTATTGAGAGTGGGGGTGAATCAGTAATAGTGTAATTATAATCCTTTTTCTTCAAATGTTATATCAATGTATAATTATTATCCAATAATGAGCAGTAAGAAATAAACAATCACACATATACACAGTACACCAATGTTTTACTTGGAAACCCAAATCGGGAGAAAACCACAGAATGTTTTTTCTTATATGTCTTGAAGAATTACATTTATTGGAAACACCAACTTCCTTTGTTTTCTAGCTACAACTAGAATGAGGCTCCAACACCCTAGTTTCTCAGACTGCAACCTGAGGGAAGCTCTAACTCCCCAATTCTTTGGCTACAACCAGAAGGAAGCTACAACCCCCAATGTTCTCTGGCTACAACTGGAAGGTGGCTACAACCACTTGTCCTTGCCCCATCCTGCCACCCTGAAGTAGAAGAGAATGATGGAACCACTGTCACACTATCACTATGAGATATATTGTTGTAAACCTGTACCAATAAATTTAAACCATGCATCAACCATACATCAACCTGTAATCAACCTATATTATAAACAAGTGTATCAACCATGCACCAACCTGTAATCAACCTGTACCATAAACAAGTGCATCAACCATGCACCAACCTGTAATCAACCTGTACCATAAATAAGTGCATCCAACAATGTACGAAGTATGTACCAATCATGTGTCAACTACTCATCAAATATGACTAATCAGTATGTACAAAAATCATCAACTATACACCTCATGTATGTGCGTCAACTCATCAACTACTTGTCTCAATCATGTACTCAACATGTACCACAACCCAAATCCCTCATCAATTTTATGATCCAAACATAATTTGTAGCTCTATAATAGACCTAGTATATATGATCACATTCCTACAAACCTTCCTTAACTTTAAAAACAAGAGACTAGCATTTTCATCAAACTTTTCTTTAGTGTCACATGCCTAGTTTTCGATTAGTCAACAACCCTAACTTGAAGTAATCATAACTTTGAACCTGTAATATATAAATATCTAAAACTGATACACAATGTTATTCAATGTGTTTTATGCAATTCATCCAAGTGTCACTACTTGAAACCTCTCAGAAAATGATTTATAGCAAAAATGACATACCTTGCTGAATTCTGGCTTATTCTAGAGAGCGAACTTGTAGAGCGTGCTCCGCAGAAAATATTTGATGAATTGATCTAAAACTATTACATAGCATACTACAGACTGTACCCTAATGAACACATTTGGTCTCAATGAATTTGGATATGTTATGAAGAGGTTATGACATTTTTACCTAAAACACCTGATTTTGACTAGTTTCAGTACTCGCCACAAACCCTATTTTCCACGGAGTGTAACTCCCAAAATACAACAACCCACAAGCTGATTTTTTTACCACAAATACTTGGATATGTTTTCTCATAGCAATTTCAGGATCTGAATCATTATAGAAAAAAAATTATAGTGAAAATGGTGAGATGACCTGTAAATAACATACCTTAGAAAGAACCATCAAAATAATTTATCCTTCCTTGCATTTCGGCCTTCTTTCCTTCACTTTCCTCAGAATTTTGGCTTAGATATTATTTGTTTACCTCAGACACCTATAGATATTCAATATGCTCAAGTGTGATTAAAATGAGAGAGTCTTGCCTCTTATTTATACTCTCAAAGTAGCTTCCTTAAAAACATCTTCTAGGTCACTTGCCCCACTTTCCTTATTTTAGGGTTGGGTCCACTTCTAATTTCTCCATTAAATTTATTATTGAAATTATTTATTTTTTATTCACTTTGAATTATAATACACTCATCAGTTCACTTTATTATTTACCTTTTAAAATCTCTTAAACCTCTTTGACTACTTTGACCTTTTGGGGCTTCTAGATGACATATGAGGGTCCTCCAACTTCGTAAGGCCATAACTCTCAAACCGTGAGGAGTTATGTGACGTTCTACATACCACAAGAAATGGCATGACATGTACTATCCATATAGAATAATATTATCGGAAATATACCATAACTCATACCGTTACCCATCAAACAAACTTGTGTACATTACCCAAACCTAGGGTCTCCAACTTCTCATGGCCATAACTTTCTAACCGTGAGGAATTATGTGTCGTTCCACATACCACTGGAAATGATATGACAAGCACTATCCATCTAGAATATTTTCCCTGACAAATTCACTTTCCTTCATCTCATTATTCCACAATTAAGCATGGGTTTTCTTACTCCACAAAGCGTCTTCCCGTGAGGGTTTTCACCATAAGGGGACCACTTTGGAGTTCATCCATATTTACTTCTTATCAACCATGAAAAAACAATAATGAGTCATATTTACATCAAACAATATTGGGTCCATTACTCAAACCTTTGTGCTACGAGGCTTTCTTCAAGGGTTGACATCAATGACAACCAACCTTAATCAACAGTAAACCCATTTATTCTGCAATTACATTTTTTCTGCATGCAACTGAACCAAATCCCAAGTATGGTTAATTACCAGGGAATCCATTTCTTCTTTCAGGCCTTGCTCCCACTTCTTTTTAGTGTCTACTTACATTGCCTCTTCATAACATTTGGGTTCACCAAAATAAATCAACAATAAACATTACAATGAAGGAGAGTATCGTTTAGAGGGTCTAATTAACCTGGTAGATATTCTAACAACACTTGTAGGAGTTTGAGGTACATGTTGCTCCTGTTGTTGTACATTTTGATTTTTGGGTACCTTTGGAATTTATTTTTTCAGTGATCTCATCAAGCAATGTGTATTCCGATTTTTCTTTTTCCTGTTTTTTTCTCTGCAACTGATATTTGTACACAACCTTCTCATTGAATATGACATCTCTAGTCCTAATGATTTTACGATTTTCATAATCCCATAAGCGATAAAAAAAATCATTAACATTGTATCCAATAAAGGTACACTTCTTTGATTTTGCCTCAAGTTTTGTTCTATTTTATTTATTAATATGGAAAAATGCTTCACAACCGAAAGTCTTCAAAAGAGAATACTTTACCTTTTTATCCATCCATGCCTCCTCTAGAATTCCACCATCCAAAGAGTTTGAAGGTCCTATGTATATTAAGTAAACAAAAATGTTTACAATATCTTTCCAAAACTATAAGGGAAACCCAACATGCAATCTCATACTCCTTGCATGGTCCATGATTGTCCTGTTCATCCTTTCTGACACACAATTTTCTTGTGGTGTTCCTCAAAGTATTTTCTCTCTATGAATTCCATGGTATGAATAGTAATCATCAAACTCCTTGTTACAATATTCACCTCCATTGTCTAATATGAGACACTTGAACCATTTTTTCTATCCCATTCTCAATTAAAGCTTTCCATTTCTTAAAAGTGTCAAAAACATCAGATTTTTTTCGAATGCAATAAACCAAAGTCTTTCTAGTTGCATCATCAATAAAAGTAACATAATAATGAGAGACACCAAGAGATGATACCTGAGTTGGTCACAATACATCTGTATGCACAAGCTCTAAGCTTTCACTCTTTTTTTATTTTCCATCTCTGAGAAATCTGACTATCTTCTATTTTCCATAAAGACAGTGCTCACAGAAATTCAAATCAATTCGTTTAAGATTTGGCAACAAATTTATTTTTTGATGTATCTACATCCCCTTATCACTCATGTGTCCAAGCCTATGATGCCACAGTGATGTATGCACTCATGTAGAAGCTAAAGAGATAGAAGAGTCAGTAGTACCAGTACATAAATACAATGTACCTAACTTCTCTCATTTTGTTATCACTGGTGATCCTTTGGTGACCTTCCACATATTATCTATAAATATGGATATATAGCCTTCACTTTCCCACTGCCATGATGAAATTATATTTTTCCTTAGGTATGGAACATGTCTTACTTATTTCAACAATCATTGGTTTCCATTCCTTTGCTTTATTTTACCTTTCCCATTCCAACAATTTTGCATGGTGCATCATCACCCAAATGAACTTGTCCAAAATCACCTTGAGCATAATCTAGAAAATGTTTCCTATGGCATGTGGCATGAAATGAAGCCCCTGAATCTACTACCCAAGACTCTCAGAAATATTATCTACAGAAAGAATCAAAGCATATTGTAACACATCACCTGTTACATTTGCTTCCTGATTTTTCTCTTGTTGTCCATCTCTTTATTTTTTTGAAGCTATGTAGTCTTTCTTCAAATGACTTTTCTCCCTGTAATTCCAACACTCTATCTTTCCCAATCTGGATTTGGATCTTCCCTTCCTAGAATTCCCACGGTTCCCTAATCCCTTTCATCTACCCTTTTGTCTTCCCCTGTTCTCCATGTTTAATGTATCACCTCATATCTCACCTATGTTTTTCCATCGCATTTTCTCGCTAAGGATATCACCAACACCATCAAATTTTAAAGTGTTTGAACCAGAGACAGAGTTACTTACATCCATGACCAAGTTGTTCCAAATTTCTGGCAATGAGCACAAGATTAGAAGAGCCCTGATCTCATCATCAAAGTCCACTTTTATAGAACTTAGCTAATTAGTAGCCATATTAAATTCATTTAAATGATCTGCAACAAACCCACCTTCTGACATCTTCATATTAAATAATGACTTCATTAGAAATACCTTTTTGGACGTCGATGGTTTTTCATATAGTTTAGCCAATGCATCTATCAGTTCCTTCATTGTCTTTTCTTTTTAAATATTAAAATCCACCGATGTTGTCAGGCTCAGTCGTATCATTCCCAGTGCATTTGTGTCGAGAACATTTCATTCTTCATCCTTCATAGTCGTCGGCTTCTTTGCTATTCCACCCAATGGTAGGAATAGATCCTTATGATATAAATAATATTCCATCTGCATCTTCTATAACTGGTATTTTTGGTCGTTAAATTTCTCGACCCTAAACTTTTCATCTTCCGCCATTGCTCCCACTCAAACCAGGAACCCTCTTTTCCTGTGAGTTACATTTCTTTCTCATACCAGTTGTTAGAAAAACATGATTGCAGAGAAATAAAATTAAAAAATGTCGAAATAAAACACAAAAGATACACAATACAATAGAGACACATATATATGTGGTTCACCCAGTGTGGCCTACGTCCACCAAAGAAGTTGTCAGGTCCTTTCTTTTTATTATCCAGCAAAATGAAGGGATACAACCTACATCACACCCATTGTAACTTCATCTTTTTTCTCTCAGAGTCTCCTCTCTCAGAATACAATATTTGTAATGATACATAGCCGCAATACATTTCCCTCATAAAACAGGGTTGTTTTCTAGGGAAAAAAAACCTAACATAACTTTTACTGTCAGATCTGCGACCTTATAATGAATGGTCCATATTTACTATGAAATTACAATATACATTTACAAGAAAAAAATTCCTTCGGGGGCTTCACCCTTGAACCATCATCGAGACCCCGCTTGCCCCCGGACCCCCCAGCCGGGAGAATGAGCCCCCTAGACCCCGCAGGGGGGGCAAGCCTTCTTGGAACCCCTCCTCGTGGAGGGGTGTACAATATTCTGGGGTGTACAATCTTCATGGGGTATAAACACGACTGAAAACAAAGACCTGTGAAACAGGGAGATAATCAGGCTCCACAACCAATAACGTTTGGGCTATTCTATGATCCTAAGATTCTCTAAAAAGAAACTGATGTCAAAAGCAGTCCAACAATCTAATTGATTGTGCCATCGTCCCACTAAAATTCATTTATGTTTTGAGGGGAATGGCTAGTCCTCAAGAATGAACATTTCAGCTACCAAATCAAATGGAAAAGACGTTGAACATGGACAGGGCATTAAAGAAGAGTAGCAAGCACGATCATACCCAAGGATTTTCAAATTATGAATCATCTCTAAGAAAGAACATGGGAAACGCTACCGACCTGTTGAATCCCAATGGAGTAAATTGATTTGAAAAGATTTTGGTTATTTACAAACTAGAGACAACTACATTTATGTAAAAAGTGGTTGATATATGTCTATCTGTGTCATTTTCCACGCTTAAAATTTAATGGCCCATATCCACTTATATCAATCACTTTTTACATAAATGTGGTAGTAGCTAATTATAGTAATTAGTAACATTGAGATAGTAATTAGTAATAATGGTTAGTGTTACACCCTCCCATCGGATAGACGAATTTTAGTCTCACTTTCTATGGAAGGATATGCAGATGGATTGTAAACATCGACGTAACCACTTGGCATTGGAGGTGTGAAACAGAAGACTACGAGTGTAACAATAAGGATCATGTGTGTAAGCATCGACCGTTGAACATAGGATAGATGTAATTGAATTTACATATTTATTATTGGTAGTTAGTTTTTTCTAATTATGGCGCAGGCAGAGACCGGTTTTATGACATCTTTCGTCGTCTGTCGATGACGTATGGTTCTATGAATTTTTCCGTTGTCTATCGACCGCGTATGAAAACATGGCACATGAGCATTCTTCGTATTCTCTGTAAATCCGCCATCTGCACTCGTCATGGATCATCCATTCCGGGTCACTTTAGCATGCCAGCTCCATCGACGTGACGTATCGCTCCTGCGTCCTTCCCCGAATTCCCTCCAGACCCCACTTTGGTGTACTTGCGCACCGCCCTTCATATCCAACGACCATAGGCCATCGTCTCCGGCGACCAAACCCTCGTGCACTGAATCAGGTGATGCTGATGATGAGGATTGATGGTGGGTGGGTATGGGGATGGCCGGACGGCCGGCCGGCCTGCCCGCCCGCCCGTTTCACGGCTTCTGACGCGCAGAGTTTGGGTTTTACCATCGCTGTCCGCTTCCGCCGGGGGTCAGTTGGGCGGTTAACATTACAACCAGTCTCAGCCTCATAATCAACCTCCCGATTCGTATTTTTTGCATTGGAGATTCACTCAAATCCTTCGCTCATTCATTTCATTGGGGATGACCATGCATTAAAGAGAAAATAAACTTTTCTTCTTTTCCAAAATCCACAATTGGTTGGAACCGTTGAACAGTCTCATGGCAGAGCTGACCGACCAGAATACTACCATTCCCGGAACTTCCGTCTCCATAGTCCAAAAGCGAGGTTCGTGGATGAGTCGAGACTTTCCTTAGAAACGGAGAGACAGAGTGACAAGAAAACGCACTTAAATCGGAATGCTCCCAACTTCCTCTATTGACTATTCAAAAAATCTAAAGCAGGACAGATCCCAAAATAGTATGCTTCCCGTGCACTAAATGCCGTATAGAATGGGATATACACTGTAGTGCAATAAATGCGGTATAAAACGGTATAGAATGAGATATACATTATTACATTTAATTCATTTTCATCAAATGAGATATGTCCCAAATTATATGGAATTCATTACATTACAATTATATGGAATTCATTTTACATTACAGACTGTTTGCTCCGATTTGGTGTATTACTCTTCAAGTAATAATATAAGTTTGAGAGTAATATACAGTTTGTTGAGTAGTATTGAATGCTGTGGTATATAGTATATAAATAATTTTYTAAAGACAAGGAATAATATACAGGTTGTCAGATTTTTTCTTTARAGTTATTTTTTTGCAAATTTTTTAGCTGTTTTAAATTTCATACTAATTCAGAATTTTGTTTGATTTTTTAAATATTTAAGTTGATTTAAAATGRAACAAAAYCCGTRGAATAARRTTCTGAAATACATGYAACTTTGATCCATRCTAAACTCAATCTACCTCTSAAAATCTAACTGGATTTATACCATTTTTTTTTATCCTAAAAACATACTATCAACATACTATCAGACTATTTGCTTCGAGTTAGCCTACTCGATATATAAAGCGTCAGATATATCTTAGCTTATATATCAAGGTTGTTGTATATTGCTAGCCGTTCTGTTACAACCATCGGCCATAACGCTAGCCAACGCATCCTCGACGGAAAGTGACAAGACAAGACAGTTAACTCGGAATGCTCCCACGGTCGACCGACCTTGATTAATGATTCAAAATCTGTAGTTGCCACCTAGCTTGATCGATGATTCAAAATCTGTAGTTGCCACCTACCTTAATTGATGATTCAAAATCTATAGTTGCCACTTGCCAGTGCTACCATATCCCCTGGAGCGAGCATTAAATACAGCTGGATTATACAGCGTCAGATCTAAAAGCTTGAAATCCTATAATCCTCCACCTGAGCAACATCCAGCCAGCCTGCTTCAGAGTCTTTAAGACTCTGTCAGTCGACTACCCATCCATGCTACCATGGAGCATAACCATCCAGCCGCCACCCTCGTCCGCGCTTCATTCGGCGACCTCCTCCCTCCGGTGCTGGAAGGGCCTAGGGCCGTTTGTGTTTCGGTTTTCGTTGTACCCATGGCTGCATCATACAACCATCGTTTAATGCTGGTCATACCACTAGCACAGCCACAAATTCGTGGATGGTGAACGCCTAAAGGACTGCTTGTAAAAAGACGGCTTGCAAAACCAAAAAGACGGCTGGTGAAGGCCAAAGGTTTAGGTTGGCATAAAAAATGAAACCCTAATCACTCATACCTGGCAATCAGCTAGCCACCTTAGTAAATTTTAAATATGATTAAGTAAAAAAATAAACATGTAAACTGATGTCTTTATAATAGTGAGGAAGTTAGTGGTTGAAATCACAACCATTGATTTATTGGGACTACTAAGAATATTCCATCAATATTTAATCTTGTCTATACAAAACTGATTAAGAACTAAAAACCTATTAAATGTGCCCATAATCAATAGGTGTACGCCTTTGGACGTAATGAATGGATACATTTTCAAATCGCATGCCAATACCATCATTTGTTCGACATGCAATGTGCATCCATTTTTCCATAGCAGGAGGGGCCAATTTGAAATTTTAAACGTGCTCATCGGATTGGATGCTACATATATACACTTCCCATGACATGGATCGATGCAGAGCCATCCAAATTTGAAATTTGAAATTTGAATTTATAAACGCTCCAATGGCCAGTGAATGTCAATAAATGAAAAGCATTCATTGATTTCAAAAGGGAGGAGTTTGTTTGTTTGAAGGGTTATATTCCATGAAGGCAAAGAAAATTTAAAAGATGGGACTATGCGAGATACATTTTCCGTTTTTGGCAAGCATTGGAACATGGATGATGAAGATTGACCATCGTATGGTAAGATTGCGAGATTGAAATTCATTGTTACAATTTTTTGTGGTTAAGAGAAAATGAGATATCTGTTACCCAAAAAATCGACCTGCAGTTGAGATGGCTAAGTTGATCTAAAGCCCCAGATTAGAGGGTACAATATCTATTTCGTCTTTAGCCATTTTCATCCTTTCATACAACTCTAAACTCCTTGCAAGCTGTCATTCTTTCTCTCATTACATTATGTGAATGTTGGATTGGTTTCTGTCTTCATTTTCTCATAGTTTTCATAGATTTGCAGGTTACAAGTTTACTAAAGATGCAGGCAAAAGCATAGATTCCAATGTATTTTAAACTCATGGGCAGCCATTAAAACACAGTTTTTTACCTCCTTGAGATAGCTATTTGAGCTTTTGGAGGGAAATACAAAATTCACCATAAACCAGAGCTTGAAACCTTGACTTCAACAGTCATTCCCGCTAGACAAATTGTTGGAATAATGTAGAAATTAGTATCTACGCAACTAAGATGTTGTGAGTTGTTGTGTGCCTTTTCAATTTAGGGTTTGCTGGTGGTTTCAGATCCACCTTTGTAGGAGCTCAGTTCAAGGTTGTTGTGAGCACCTTTGTGCTATATAAATGTAATGATTGGCTTCAATAATGAATCAAGTGAGCTCTGCTCACGTATTCAGTTTGGTTCTGCCACTCCATTTTGCTGAGGAGTGTGCGGTACTGTGAACTATTGTAGAATTCCATTTTCGTCGTAGTATTTGATGAAAGCCCCAGATCTGTACTCTCCCCCTTCATCTGATCTGAGAATATTTGGAAGTAAAGCTTTTGCTCACATTCCCAAAGAGGATAGGAGAAAACTTGATGCAAAATCCATCAAGTGTATTTTTCTTGGTTACTATGATGAGCATAAAGAATATAAGATGTTTGATCCTAACATGCATAAAGTATTTCCAAGCAAAGATGTATTATTCCATGAAGATACGGGTCATAAAGTAGATAGTCATAGTGAATGGCACATTCCTCATGACTATATTGTAGAAGATGAAGATGTAATACATGTACATAAAGAGGATCAAGAGAAGGAACATGAGCAGGTATAGGGTCAGGATCAAGAAAAGGTTGAAAGAACT
>ML799945.1:176110-187283 GCA_009831015.1 Picea engelmannii | reverse complement strand
TGACTAGTTGAGTTGAGTTTAGATGTTGCATTGGTTTTGTCACCATGCAACATTGGGATCATCACCAACTCACTACTCTTTGTTCAATTAGTTAACTGAAGACTAGTTGACTAGTTAACTCAGCTAGGTGGCAGTTCACTCCCGTAACTGCGTGAGAGACTAGACTAGGTGGCAGTTTACTCTTGTAACTACTGGTGTGTGTCCAGATCAATCTAGACCACCACTATGGCTCATTATTTACTTATGTAGCCTATATCTATTGTAAATTATTCACTCTTTGAGTGTGGAAAACGGTTAATGAGAATTCTTTCCATTCTTTCTCTCCTTCTCCTTCTTTCCAATTCTCTCTGCAAATGTGTGTATCATTGTTTAGCTAGATCTATTTTGTGCAGGTCAACACATTTACATGGTATCAGAGCCAATGGAGTGCTAAGCAAAGCTACACCAAAAAAAAATTTGCAGGTACAAAAGATTGAAGACAACAAAAAGATGGATTATTCACCAGAAATACTTCTCACGCCTCATAACTATTTGGAATGGAAGCCAAAAATTCTGCTTATGCTCATATGCAGAGGCTTGTACCAAATAACTATGGCAATGGAAGTAGAGCCTGATTCTGTTGATGAGAAAAATGACTTTCTCAATAGACAAGATATGGCCATAGGATGTATCCTCTATTTTATTTCTCCCGAAATTCTCCATCAAGTATATGATGACTCACAAGAATTCACTCCAAAGAATTATGGAGCAGATTGGAGGTTTTATTTGGGAATAAGGAAGAATGCATGCAAAATGTTGACAAGATAGAGAATGTAGAAAAGCCACTGGAAGATAAATCATCTCAGTTTGAAGAGCCTTCTACACAAACATCTACAAAAAATTGTATTCCATTAATTGAAGATGATGTCTACTCCATTTCAGATTTGTTTTATGCATTGTAATTTGAGGGGGGGTTTTGTTCCCATAAGGTTTTCCCTCTTTCCTTGTTTAGTTCAGTGTATCTTTTGTTTTTGGGTACCTAACGTGGCCTTGTAGCCGAGACCCATTCTTTATTTTCACCATAGTGATGTTCAGGGGGGGTGTTGGAGTTACTTCACACACACCTAGGATTTATTTTTCCTAAGTTTATTCCTTGTTTATTAGTCATAATAAGTCATTATCCAGTCTTCTATATTTTAGGGGAGAATATTCCACCTGAAGAATATTCTCTTTCAGTTGACACTTCAGTTTGACTAGTTGAGTTGAGTTTAGATTTTGCATTGGTTTTGTCACCATGTAACATTGGGATCATCACTAACTCACTACTCTTTGTTCAGTTAGTTAACTGAAGACTACTTTGACTAGTTGACACTTCAGTTTGACTAGTTGAGTTGAGTTTAGATGTTGCATTGGTTTTGTCACCATGCAACATTGGGATCATCACCAACTCACTACTCTTTGTTTAGTTAGTAAACTAAAGACTAGTTGACTAGTAACTCAGCTAGGTGGCAGTTCACTCCCGTAACTGCCTGAGAGACTAGACTAGGTGGTAGTTTACTCTTGTAACTGCTGGTGTGTGTTCAGATCAATCTAGACCACCACTATGGCTCATTATTTACTTATGTAGCCTATATCTATTGTAAATTATTCACTCTTTGAGTGTGGAAAATGGTTAATGAGAATTATTTCCATTCTTTCTCTCCTTCTTCTTTTCCAATTCTCTCTGCAAATGTGTGTATCATTGTTTAGCTAGATCTATTTTGTGCAGGTCAACACATTTACAAGGTGAGCCTTTTAAACATGTTTTAAAAAAGATAGATTAAAAAGTGATATGATGGCATAATAGGTATAACATCCACTGCAAGAAGATAGGTATAATGTCTATTGTTAGTTAGTTTTAATGTCAACTATTAAGTATTTGTAACACTACACTACCATAACAAAAAAAAATATATAAGTGGTTTAGGATGACAAAATATTAAGAAGAACCTATCCCTAAATAAATGTCTTCTATGTAATAAGTGGGAAGTTCATCCAAATAAACCCATTAAAAAAATTATCCTCAAATTATTTTAATATTTAAAAATTAAAACATTTTAAAAGATACACATGAAATATATTGTTATATTATGAAATATGATTACAACAATATTTAATAGTTTAACACTAATAAGTGAGTGGCAAGGCAATGATATATAGTAATAAGATGGATGTTCATGTTTAACACAATATTAACAAGTGTCAATGCAGTGGCTATGTCCTTGCCGAAACTTTTTGTGCACATTGATGCACTGCATAAAAGCTTTGTGCACATTGATGATTATTTTATATGTAGTGATGATCAGATTTCGATATATTGCAATTTCGATACACAATGTCGGTCACGTCATAAGTTGAATGAATGGAATATTTTCAAATATAAATAATAATATATCCAGGCCAACTTATGAAAAAGGCCCAAGCCATTGTAGCTTGCACACATTGGATTGATTGGTTCATCTCCCTATAGATGGGAGTTTAGCTACAGTCTCGGAAATTGGGGCTCATATGTAACTGTTGTTAAATTTGGCAACATCGACACTCATTCTCCAATGAGAGGCCATATGGGCCACCTTGAGGCTAGCTAGGGAGATTTGGAGAATCAACCAATCTTGTGAGGTATTGACAAAATCCAGGGGGAACGTACAAACTCTGTGAGTCAAACCAAAAGTTAGGATGAGCGAGATGATATATAAGTCTAATGCAAAAGTCAAGGGGAACGTACAACCTCTGTGAGCATAGACAGTCTAGTGTAAAAGTCAGGGGGAACGTACAACCTCTGTGAGCAAAAACAGACTAGTGAAAAATTTAGGGGGAATGTACAACCTCTATGAGCCTAGTCAAGCCTTGTGAGCCATGAGCAAAAGTCAAGGCATCTAGCAAAAGTTACGTTGAATATAAAATTCCTATGAGCTAGTAACAAACGATATTCCTAATATTTCAAATGATATAAATGTATTGATCTAGTGCATTGGCACATGTAACATTATCCACCATGAAGAAAAATTTGAATTGCCTTGTAAAGAGTCGAGTTGTAACAAAAGTCTCAAGTCTAGTTCTATTTTCGAACTAAAGTGTAATGTTGAGTTGTAACTGAAGTCTCAAGTCTAGTTCTATTTTCGAACTAAAGTGCAATGCTGAGTTGTAACTGAAGTCTCAAGTCTAGTTCTATTTTCGAACTAAAGTGTAATGTTGAGTTGTAACTGAAGTCTCAAGTCTAGTTCTGTTTTCAAACTAAAGTGTAATGTTGAGTTAAGTCAAGCATGCTTTCACACCTCTATTTCGAGCCCTCTCCACTTCTCCTACATTCCTTTATAAGCAGAGGTCGACCCCTCTCTTCCTCACAATTTATATGTAGGCTAAGGGTGAAGCATATAGAGGCACATATAGAGGCAACAAACAGTGTTGTGTAGGACAACATATAGAGTCAGCACATTAGTGGTGTATATCAACATATAGAGGAACCAAAATGTGTCGTGTAGGACAACATACAGAGGCTCAATGTTGTATATCAACATATAGAGGCACATATAGAGGCATCAAACAATGTTGTGTAGGACAACATACAGAGGCAACACATAAGTGTTGTATATCAACATATAGAGGCACATATATAGGCAACAAAAAATGATGTGTAGGACAACATACAAAGGCATTTGTTCTAGTGCTAATTAGAGACACATATGAGTCAATTAGAGGCAGCTTCAACAACCCATATCAGAGTTGATATATCTCAGTCTTTGAAAGAAACTAGGATACATCAATATCAATAAGGTCTCTTAGGTCTCTGTCAGGTCAGAGTCAACTTGGCAAGCTCTTTAAGAGCAGAGTTTTCATGGTGGATGTTTGTAAGTGATCTTACATTATTAATGCAATAAAGGAATATCGTTTGTTGGGGTTTTCTCCCTATACATGGTTTCCCTAGGGTATATGTGTTGTTGATGTGTATGCTTACGTATCTACATGATTATTTCTATTCAATTATGATTCTATATTGTTGAAATGTATTAAGTTGGAATCAAAGCGTTGAATAATTCAAAGAAATAATCCGCATAAGAAATCAAGCTCAAAATTTAACAATTGTCACCAGGTGCGGATCTCGAACTAGTTTATACGTTTTGTGATTGTGATGACGACCTTGGACCAATTATATACGATGAAAGTTTATAGTGTTGTTTCAACAATGAAACCATAATCATTGGCAGGATCCTCACCAGTGCCAACTTATTTCCCAACAAGTGGACCTCCCAACACCTTATTTCCCAACAAGTGGACCTCCCAACACCTTATTCTTGTCAAAATCCAAACATGTGATCGCTTAGAGGTAATGTCCAACCCACTATTTATAGTGGTTTTTTAGGAGGAAATCCATGTTCTTAACCATTAGACCGAGTCCCAATTAAAATCTCTAAGTTATAAAAAAAAATACAAAGAAATACAAATATTGATGATGCTATAGCTTAGAAGGAATGTTCAACCCACTATTTATAGTGGATTTTTAGGAGGAAGGACATGTTCTTAACCATTAGACTGAGTCCCAATTAAAATGTATAACTTATAAAAAAATACAAAGAAATACAAATATTGATGATGCTTTAAGTTTAATTGAAAGATAAAAATAAATTGTTTGTCTAGAAAACAATAAATTGTCTGTCCAGGAAACAAGACGTTGAACTACATTTGGATATTTAACAAACCCACTAATTAGGTAGCATATAAAGAAAGATAATATTAAAATGAGTTCTTCTCCTATGAAAAGAGTGTTGCAAATGAAAGGACATAAAATAGACATCAGACCTATAACTATGTTAAGCATAACCATGAAATGCCAATAACCCATGAAACCAGAAAGAATATGATATTGTATAGGTGAGATATGCTTGGAGTCCTTGATGGATTGATCACATGGGATATCATGGAAAGATAAAATAGTCTAGGGCTTCAATACTCCACATTATTGGGCTTAGACAGTTGAAAAAGTCTAGGAGGGATTGTCCATGTTGTATTTATGATGCTATGATCAATTCCAAACTGACAATTTGGGTATAAAGAATTTAGAATGAATAAGCAAGTGCATCATTTTTAGTTCATCCAAATTGTTTTCCATGACAACTTGACGCTATAGGACTGTATATACCTCTTGAAAATATTGAGCCATTTATCATGGCCAAAGTTGGGGAGAATGGAGTTGGGATTGAAACTGTTATCCCCAATTTTTAGGGATAGCTAGGAGATCATGTCTCGAGGCCCACAGGTCCTAGACATGGAGTATCGAGAACAGGATTGACCCGAGCATGGCCCTGGAGGGCCCATCCTTTTCTTCTTCCATCAACTTTGTCTTGTCAACAAAAACAACATCCATCACGATCAACTTGGTCTTGTATCATAAGAGGTTCTTGCTCCATGAGATAATTGGTCCAGGTATCATGGTATGTGTCACTTTTGATCATTGAAACCTTTAAATATATGCATATGATTCCTTTTATCTCTAACAATTGCTTGGATATTACATTATCCCACTTGACCATGCTTGGGGAAATTGATAGGGTGCCCTAACAAGCCTGTGCCCATGGGTCTTGGTTTTCCACTGGGGGGATTTCTGAAAAGCCATCGTCTGCTCCCATCACATCACCACTGTTTCATATTATCTTCCACTCATTTATCCCATTCCCCTTGTCTAGGCATTGGGTTGACCTACTTGTAGGATTGCACCTTATCTCGTGGGAAGAAGGGGCTAAAGGCCCAGAAGGTAAAAGCAATTGGTAAAAGACAAAAGCCTAAAAATAAAACCTCGAGATGCTTTACCCAGGGATCCCCGAGAAGGCAATAAAAGGCCTCTCATCAAGAAACAAGAGGGACCCATAAAAATAACAAACAAGACCTAGTAAGAGGATAGGGGGTCTCATCACGATCCAGCCTATTAGGTTCATCGGTACCTAATAGTGTGGCATTGCCACCATATGGTTACCATGCCAGGGAAGTGACCTTTGGTTGCATGGCCAAGGGAAAGGGGGTCTCATCATGAGCCAACCTTCTCATCTCTGTGAAAGTACTTGTGGGTAACACTGTCAGCTTTGGTCACCATGCCAAGGCAGTGTCCTCTGGTCATCTCTTGAATAAAAAGAAAAAGAAGAAGAAAAAGCAAATAAAAGAATAAAGCTAAAAAAGAATAAAGGCAAGAACGGGCATGGAAAAAATGTATCCATGACAGGTACAGCTCGCCTTCTACAAAGGCACCCACAAATAACATTATGCATCCTTGGCTCTCACTGCACCCACATGTCTGGACATCCCCTAGCCACATCACCTCAATTACATGGCTTGGATGAAATCCTCCTGGAAACTTTCCTTTTCTTGTGGATACTAGCCCAATAAGACGTCTTGTGTTTTTCTCCAATCTTGTATCGCAGGTTTTTGTAATGTCTTTGAGCTACTGATTGATATATTAGGGGTTTTATGCATATGTTTAATAATATTGATGATGAAATGTGATTGACATTGCTATGATCCTTGTGACTGATGAGCCCATGGAGGGCGTAGCTTTTGATGTGCAGGACCATGCCTAGCGGACAGGTACCATTTGGACCGGTACAAATGGGGAGATGATCAGTTCGGACCTCCATGGGGCTGAAGAGCCCACCAAATGGATGCTGAGACCCCATCAGGGGGTAGAGACAGGACAGTGGTTGATCAGGGTTTTGCACTAGAGAAGAAGAGGATGTTTCATCAGAGGCACTCTGGCAGAGCCTGACCTAGGGGGATTGACCCACTTCCAGTAAAACGTTTTCCTTGGATGGCCCAGGACGTCACCTATGAGCTCATGACATCATCTTGAGCATGTGGCAGTTTGACAGGGCAGTTGGCATGTGTGGCATGATGGAGAGGCCCAAAGAGGGCTAACGTTTTCCCCTTTATTGCTGCATTTGCCCTAAAAAGGGGCTAACGTCTCCCTTAGAAGGGGTGACATCTCACTTTTACTCAATTAGGGTTTTAAAATGAACATTTAATGTAAACCAATATTATTTTGGTATTTTGGCCTTGTCGGCCTTTTTATGACCTAAGAGTTAAATTAGGTCATTGATACATTATATATTGAGGGTTTTCACTCTCATTTTATGAGGAATTATCACTCACTCATTAGTGAGGTCTGATTTTAGCACCCTATTGGGATTTTTGGCTGAACTAAGTGATGCGCACTTGTTGAAGGAAGAGATTTTTTGGCATTTATGGTGTTTCTCTTAAAGGAAGGTGTTATAACTAGGGTTTGCATGGTTATTTCTTCATGACTTGTAAGTATTTTTCTGCAAAACTTCTTGATTGAATGGTTGTAGTTTGATTTCTTGCATCTATTTATAAATATTGATGAATCAAAACCCTAGGGGACAAACACACAAGTAGGTCGTTGTCTCATGTCCCCTGATAGAGAAGGCTTAAGCCATTGAAGAGGAAAAAGAGAGCCTAGCCATAGCTACACTCCTTTTTCTTTCTCCCTTATGCTAGCTGTACCCTTTTGAGCCAAGAAGAGTGAGACGTCCCTAGCCTAGGCTCACTACATTAGGGCCGTATTGTTCTAGGGTTTGCTGATAGGCCTTGCTCTAGCAACACCTCCCTCAACAAAACCTCTTGTCTTGGTCTATTTTTCCTATTTTTGGGCTAGCCATTTGTCGGGAAGGAGGAGAGAGCACGAGGCCTTGCTTTTGCAACACCAGAGTGAGCCTCTCTCCCCTAGGGTTTTTCTTTTAAGGCCCTTCTCTAGCAGCACCTTGAAAATTTTCCCTCTAGTCCTTTGAAATCTCTTTCCCTTCAACTCTCGCGTCCATCATTTATTGACTTCTTTAACCCTAAGGCACTGATCTCCAACCTCCAACATTGAAGTGAAATCAAATCCAAACACTCTCGAACTTATTTTAAACTGAAACCCTAACTACACTAACCCTAACCTACTAACCCTAAGTTGTTGACATCATCATTGAATATTTCATCTTTATTGCAACAACGTTTTTAATTTTTTGTAATTGAATGGTAGTTGAAGGCATTAATTGAGTTAAGAATTTATTTGTTATATTGAATGTCGTATCATTCAAGTATTTATTGATGAAGTGATATTAATGCCATTGTTATTTTATAAACATTGACTTCGTCAACATTTCCCTTTCAAATTGCTTAGATTGAATATCAGTTAATCATTGATTTATATGAAGTATTAACCAAGATTGCACGTATTAGTCTCCTTATTGTATTATCTCAAGCATGTGCTTCTCTTTTCTTTGGTTATACTCTATTATTTGTTGTTTATCCGGGACTATTTGATTGGTGGTAATCTGTTAGGGGGAAATTTTTCTTTGTACTATTAGCCTTTGCCCTTTCAAAACCCCAGGTTACCGGAGATGTCTCCCCTGGGCCTAGCCTCCCTAAATAGAAAGAGCCTCCCTATTGTGGTGACATTGGGTGGGGAAGGTTTCTGTTTCGCCAGTTTGACCTACTATTCTTTAGCCTTTCTTGCATCTACAAACTATGTGATAACATTTTGGCTCCGTTGCCGGGGAACACTAAGTCAATTCTCCTCAAACAACAAATCTTTTCGGTAAGCCTTGCCTCAAGAGCCTTATTTTACAAGCTTACCTGGTGACTCCACTAGGGTGTTTTCCCTTTTCTTTGATAGTTTCAAGTAAACTATCTGGTGACTCCACAAACTAAAAAGAGGTTCAATAATCCTCATTTGTCTTTCAGAAGGAAGCCTCCCAAGAACTCTCCTGTTGTCAAATCACTTTTCAGGAAGAGCCTTCCTTTAAGAATCATGTCTAGCTCTCAGACCGCTACAATGAACCCAACCAACAATCAAAGACAATGGTCATCTACTCTTTTCAAACCGTTAGACATGCCATCCATACCAGGCTACCCTAGGCAAATTCCACCCAAGTATGAGAAGTGGTTTCCTAAATTTAACGGTACTGATGAAATCAGTGCCGAAGAGCACATGAGCAACTTTTGGGCATTTTTCCAGCTTCACCCCATTAGTGATGATGCTGAAGATCTCGTCATGAAGTTGTTCTCCACTACTCTTTATGATGCCTCAAGGCGTTGGTACCTAAGCCTTCCCGATGGAAGTATCAAAACCATGGATAGACTTGAAGAGGCCGTTATGAAAATATGGAGTGTCAAAGAAGACCCTAACATGCTCCTCACACGACTGAATAACCTTGCCAAATATGAAAATGATTCCATCTGAGAGTTCCAAACTAGATTTGAGACTTTGCTACAAAGGATTCCCACAAGCCATCATTCCAAAGATGAATACCGTGTCCATGTTTACACCAGATCTTTCAATGGCCAACTAGGGTATATTCTTAGAGATAAAAACCCCCAATCCATTCAGGAAGCCCAAGAGCTCGCTACTAAAATAGAGGGGAACCTCCTTTCATCCAAGATTGAGCCTTTTGCTAACCCAAGGGGGAGAACAAATGCTAAACCAAAAATAGTTCACAATACTGAGCCTACTTCAGATCTATGTACCAATGTTGCCAAGCTGCAAGCCTCCATGGATGGTATCATGAAAAATCAAGAGGAAATGATGAGCAAGATTGTCAAATTGGAAAGATATCAGACCCAAGCACCTAGGGAGGCCAATTTTATAAACTAGAGAATGAGCATGAAGTTCCAAATACCTTGGCCCCTGCAAACATTGTTGATGAAAATCCTTGGTGCCTAGAATGCAGTGAAGCACATTGGGAGCATGAGTGTCCTTACAATGGTGGCCATCAACAAGTCAACAACATGGATTGTTTCATGGAGCTTCCTCAAATAAATATCACTGATGCAAAACATCAGGTAGCTGTGAAAGAAGCAGCCACATTAGCAAGGATGGTGGTAATAAACAACCTGGACCAGGAATCACGAGAGAAGCTAAAGAAACAAGAATTTCAGGTGTACAGAAGAAATAATTTGAAACAACCTGCTTCTCATCAGGCAAAGCCCCCACCCTTAGAAATAATTCTTCCCAAGACATCCAAGGCTGGTAAGGTTGACCTGAACTTTGACTTCGAAGGGGCATTATCAAAAATGCATGTAAACGTCCCCTTGACAGAAGCAATCAAGATCCCATCCATCAAGGAACACTTTGATACTTTCTTTTTGGGATCAGATGAACCCATGGACCCCCCTATTATGTTGTAAGCTGGTCACTTCAGGGTTCAATATGGTGAGAACCCTCCTTTCTTCACGACGTTGGCAATGAACGACAAAAACCTCAACAATTTCATGTTAGATACAGGTGTTGGTGCCAGCATGATGCCACTCAAATTCATGTGACAGGTGGGTTTGAAGGTCACATGGCCTTATATAAATGTATGTGGCTTCGAATCTAAATCCATACCCACACACAGGGTGGTTGATAATGTTGAAGTTTTCCTGAAGGAGTATCCAGAGAATATGGTCCACATTGACATCGTGGTAGTTGATGTTTCAGATGTGTGGGGGATGTTGTTATCTAGGAAGTTTGTTGCAATGTTAGGTGGCACCCTTGAGATGGACCTCACATTTTTGCAATTGCCTTTGAAAAATGGAACAGCAGGCCATCTCCTCAACGTGCCAATAATCGAGGACCATGTGCAAGACATTACTCACCTTGTCGATAATAACAAAGCACAAGACGAGATGATACAAACTCTTCAAAAGTATTCTCCAGAAGATATGCCATTTGCAACAGAAGAGGAATTTGATCAGATCAAATGGCCCAAGAAAGAAGAATACCAACAACTCCTAGATGAATTCAAGAACAAAGAATTTGGGATGGTGAAGATATTAAAGAAACATGAAGATGACGTACAAATCCACCCATCTCAACAAGAAGTTTTTACAGCAGAAGCCCACCCCCCTCCCTCAGCACAATACACCAGGGTTGTCCAAGGCATGGCCAAATACAAAGTCATAAAGTACAAGGAAGGAGACATGGTATGGATGTGGGATACTTAGAAAGGAGAGCCAACCAATGTAAAAGGAAGCACTCAGTCATGGCTCAGACCCTTGAAAATTGGAATGGAATTAGTTAATGACTCATACTACCTATCCACTTTAGAAGGAAGAAGGCATCTATTACCTATCAACGGGCACGTCCTCAAACCCCACCAAGGTGGGGGGACCTGACTTCAAAGGTAAG
>ML799945.1:118347-154978 GCA_009831015.1 Picea engelmannii | reverse complement strand
CATCTATAGAACATATTGCTGATATTTTTACTAAACCATTAGCTGCGACTCCTTTTGAATATCTTCGTCAAAAGTTGGGGGTCATGATTTCTTGTGTCTAATTTGTTCACCTGGTCAGGGGGAGTATTTATTGAATATCTGGTGAATTTCCTAAGTGCTTATAGACGACAAGGGGAGTCTGTTTTTACAACAAGATCAGAAGAAGAATGTTTCTTCTTTGACATTGATGTCAAAGAGGGAGAAAGAGATGCTTCGGGAAGCAAAGTCGAAAGTAGGGAGATGCTTCAGGAAGTAGAGTCATAAGCAGGGAGCAGAGTTGCATCCGAAGGCATTTGGGTGCTTGTGTTGCCATCAATGCCAAAGGGGGAGAAGCAGAGTCGAAAGCAGGGAGCAGAGTTGCATCCGAAGGCATTTGGGTGCTTGTGTTGCCATCAATGCCAAAAGGGGAGATTGTTGGCAAATATTGAACAAGCAGCGAATGCGTGTTGAGAGTTGTTGTCATTGATGGCAAATTGGCAGACAACAAATGGTTGTTGTCATTGATGGATTTGTATCAGACAGATTGCAACAAGATCACGGTTCAATCATAACCATTGAATCCAAAATGAATCTGGACCGTAGATTACAACCCCTTGTTGGAGAGAGGATCTGAGTTGTCAGATCGGAAGCAGACACCCGTCAACCATCAGATTTGTAGAAGATGCGAGGGAGATAAGCGTGGAAGTGATAGGGCGCCACCGGGAGAAGCTCGACAGGTGGCTTCATTGGAGAAACGGGGATCGGGAATTTGAAATGTCCAATTCACTTGAAAAAAATTGCAATATGCAATTTCGTGATTCGATCGCAGCCGTTAAAGCAAGCATGATATATGGACCGTTGATTTCCTTCATCGGAGAATCGGGGATCGGAGGATCGGGAATTTTGTAGGCACGTGCACGGTGACGTCGAAAATGCCGAAACCCAGATGAGAGGTTTGACTGAGGTCATGTGTTGACGTTCATATGGGCCAAGGCCTATAGCCAGTAGGGCTAGTGCATGGAAAGGGGTGCATCGGCATCGGGGATTAGAACTTTGAAGTGACAAAGTCACTTGACATCAGGAGTGTCGATTTCACGATATGCGAAATCGTGATGTAATCATAGCTGTCAAGTCAAGCTCAGATTTGGATCTTTGATCTTATACCATATCGGAGTTTCGCGAATCGGGATATGGTAAGGATTACAACATGAATTGCGAAATCGCGATATGCGAAGCCACGATGTATTTGCAGCCGTCAGATCAAGAAATGATCTGAACCGTTGATCTGATTTCCTTATGGAATTTCGCAGATCGGGATTTGGAGATAACAAGAACATTCAAAATAAGGAATTACAAATTCACGATATGCGAAATTGCGAAAGCGTCTTTTACAAAAAGCCTTGCTCACAGCACTTGGTCACAGAAAGAGAAGGTGTCAGGTAATCTCCACTTCGGAGTTTCAGAAATCGCGATGTGAAAGTGTCGTGACACTTGGGCAAAGAAATGCCGAAATGCAGAAAACCCGATTTAAAAGGCAAGAATAATGAAGAATATCCAACGGTGCGGATAAGGCCTGAATGTGATCGGAGGGTTATTGTTCTTCCACACACATTTAACTCTTCCAGTTACAAATCCGTTAGTAAAATGAACTCATGATTGCAAATTAGTTGTCGATCAGTTGGCGTTTCGGTTGGCTGGACAGTTTTCATCATATTCCCCAAGGAGTTGGGAAGTTGAAACGTTGTGCTCGTATGTATAAATGAAGATGAAACAGACTGTGTCGTGTTAGCTGTTCTGAAGTGAAAATGAATAAACAGTAAGAAAAAGAAAAGGAGCAGAGGCATAGTATGAATTTGAGCAAATGTGTAGAGGGAGATGAAACGCATAGCAGAATGAAAAACAGTGCAGAAGCAGAGAAGAACGACAAACAAAGCAGAAGCGGAGCAGAATGACAGAAAAATTTGATGCAGAGCAGACCTGCTAAACAAACAGAAGAAGAAAAGAATTGCAGTACAGTTTGTTGAAGATCAGATACAGAGAAAGATTGGTAAGAATTGATTTATCTGTGTAGTTGTATGTGTATTCATTATTTGATATTCTAGGGAGGTTGGGAGGTGCTCGGGAGGACTGTTGTCCTCAGAGGTTCAAGTGGGTGCTTGAACACAGGGAGTTGTAGCTTCCATCTAGTTGCAGCCAGAGAAACCATAATGGCAGGGTGGTGCTAGGGAGAACAAGTGTTCTCTGTTATACAGGTTGGAGCCTGTGTAACTGGAAGTCGGTGTTTCCATCCAGTTGGTGCTGGAACATTCAGGAAGTTGGTGCTTCCATCCAGTGGGTGCTGGAATATTCAGGGAGTTGGTGCTTCCTTCTAGTGGGTGCTAGAGAAACTAGAGAGTTGGTGCTCTCAAACAAGTTGCAGCTTGTAAAACAGAGGTAGCAGCCTCACATTGAGTTGGTGCTCAATTGTAAATGATGTACAGAACTAAAAAAGACTGCCTATCATTTAGAAAAATAAGAGTTTTTCTCCCTTTATGGGTTTCCTCGTGAAAATCTGTCTCTGTGTGTACTTTATGTGTGACTGATGGTCTTTACTTTTACTGTCCATATGCTGCATATTGTTGATGATCACTTGAAGGAAGATTAATAATATTTAAAAGGTATAATATTGTTTAAGCTCATAAACAACTGATTCACCCCCCCCTCTCAGTTGTTTTAGTATTTCCAACAAAGGGATCAAAACATCTAGGGTGGTGATATCACCCTTCATCCATATATATATATATAAACCCAAAAATGAAAACTAATCCAGAAAAGAAAAAAATTGATATTTTTTCAAAAATTTCTAAGATAAGCATGAAATCAATATGCAAGTAGAGCAAAATGAAAATGAAATGCATATAAACTAGTATGATCAATCAAGATGAAAATGCAGGGGAAAGCAAGATGACTTACCTACTTACTTGTGGCATGGGCCCTGAGGAAGTCATGTGACCTGGACGTACGGTTGGAGGATAGATCTGTCCACTGGTAATGGCATATTCCTCATGTCTAATGTTTCCATATAGTACCTTTCTTTATCAGACTTATTCTTGATGATGTAAGGGCCAAGCCACGAGTTGTTGTCTTTCTGGTCATATCTAGGATTTCCCTTTCTTTTGTCCCACATGAGTGCAATAATTCTTTCATTGAAATCAATGCAAGGTGTATTCTCATCGTATGGAGGCTCTGTGTGGACTGTCTCTTTGAAGATTTCTTCATGTTTCTCATCTTCTTCCTGCATAATATGTATAGACCCCAACTCCTTCCCATGGTATTTTGTAGTCTTCTTCTTATCTATCCATGGGAGAAACATCTCTATGTAATCTTCTTGTATGAAGGGTAACTCGGATGGATCATACTCAAAAACCTATGGAGGCATATCATAGTATTGTTCACTGACATAATTGGGGCCTTTCAGATCCATCACATGTGTATCTTTATTTTCACTGTTATGTAAGATCTCATACGTTCCATCGCCCATGTGAATATATGCATGTGTAAGGTTCATGCTAAGAGAACCCCCAAGGGATGAGGACCAAGTCCTCAACAAGAGCATCCCCTAGGAATCTGGAACATTGATCACCAATATCTCCATGAGGACGCTGATATGTGGGAAATTGATCATAAATACCTCAATGTCTTCACACACCAGCAATACCTCGACCCTCCGTGAATCAATACCACAAATATTTCCATAAGGTCGGGTTGTCTTCAAACCAAGTTGTTTCATTACCTTCAATGACATGACATTTGTTGAGGCCCCTAAATCAAGCATGTAATTGTTCAAGCGGAGGCCATTCATGCCTAATGAAAGATAGAAAGGAGGGTTCTTGTCCCTTGGCCGATCGAGGTACAGAGTGTTTAAGATGATGGGAGGATATTCCTTCTTGGTTGGCACATGCAATACTTTCAAAACTTCCCTTTTTATAGAAGGGATCTTACACATTTTTGTCACTGGGACCGTCATATTCAGTTTTCCAAACATGCTTACAACATCTATATTTAGCTGAATATCATCTGTAGGAGTTGGCTTAGGAAGAAACTCACATACCGGAGGTGGAGGTGGTGGAGCTACTTTCGCTGGTGATGGAAGAGGAGTATCAGGTTGTGACAAAGGGGATGAAGCTTTGTTTCTTCTTATCATCTGTGAATTTATTTAGGGTCTGGAGTCTCCCCTCCATTTCTCCTCTTCTTCTGGATTCATTGATATACTCTTAGGTAACTTGTTCCTCTTCGAAAGTGAAAATCATATCAATGAATTTCATATCATCGAGAGAATCTTCGTCTCATCACGGACATTCCTATTCCCTTTGGAGTTCTTGGTACAGGAGGCACCAAGCTTCTACATCAATTTTCCCAATAGATTTCAAGGTATCTAGGGATTTTTCCTGTGGTTGAGGTCTTGGTTTTCCACCTGTGGGATCTCTCTGATGTCTGGAAAACTGCGGTCTGGGAGGAGATTTATTTCTTTCCACTATAGTCATATGACTCATAAGTTGATTCTGCACCTGAATAAATTGAGTGTTCATTTGGTCTATCTTTTGAGTTAAGAGAGCAATCGGATCAAGAGCATTATTGTTGGAAACTTTAGTCTTTGCTTTTGCTTTGACATGAGGGTAGTGAAAAGGTTCCACCCTTGAATCAAGGAGAATCTCTTTGATGTCATCATTGTACTCTTTAGCTGGTGCCAATGATGTGGGATTTTTGTCTTTGAGAATGAATCGAAATTTCCCTTCAAAAGCATTCATGTAAATGAGACGAATTAATGATGTTGTAGGATGTAAATCTGTTGGAATTTGATTGTACAACCTATCAAACCTAGAATTGAACTCCTTTACCACCTCATTCTCCTTTTTATTTATCTAATTAAACCGATCCCAAAGTGTCCCACCATATTCTTTTGTTGACCATCTATTCTTGAAGGAGTTGGAAAAAGATTCATAAGATGTGAGATAATTGTGAGGGAGTCCTCTGAACCAATCCAGGGCTTCTTCAGTCAATGATGAGTCAAACAATTTCATGGTCACATCTTCATGCTCAGTACCTGTATTGTCAATTTCCCGACCCATGACATAAATATGATCTTTAGCGGTTATCACATTGTTTCCTGGGAACTTTGGCAACCACTTGTTGACTTCCTTTGACATTGTATTAGGGCATCCTTGAATATTGGCCATGTTAAGGGGTTTGTAGAGGTCCTTTTCCCAAGGGTGAGCCATTGGAGCAAGAGGAAGGGTATAATGGAAAAAAGTTTTAACAATGGGAGGCTTGAGAGGAGGCATTCTTTGGTAAACCTTAGAAGGCTTGAACCTCCCAGGGGGAAAAGGTTTGGGAAAGGAAGGGTTCTAGAAAGGTGGAGTCACTAGATGAGCTTCAAGATGAGCTCACCAAGGAAGGTGGAAATGAACATCCCTTGGGTGGAGTCACTAGGAAAGCTAAGGGGAAGGCCTTGGGATAGCTTGCCAAAGTGTCATTAGGGTTCTGAAGAGGATTCAAAATCCTCCCTGGAAACGACGCCAAAATGTTATCTCACAAGTTGTAGGTCAGGAAAATCCCAACCCAACCACTAAATGGCAACAACTAAGAGGTCACCTACCCATTTTCACCTTAGGCAAGTGTCCCCGTCACTTTAAAGGTGAGGTAGTCACCTCAAGGGGGGAATCCCGATGACCCTAGGGGGAAAGAGATGAAGATGGATGAAGATGGAGATGAAGTCCATAGAAGTCAAGTCTAAATGGTATATATGAAGGCCTTGGAATGAGGTCTTGAGAAGTTTCAAGGGTTTACAAGTAGGTTGAGTGACCCACCAAGTGTGAATTCTTGCCCGAGACACAAGAAAAACAAGCATATGTTGCAATATAATCAAGTGGACAAGAAAGTGAAGCTTTATATCCCTAATAAAAGAAGTTAGTAACTAATGTATATTAGCTAATAAATATATCTAAATCAGCACAAAGTAAACACAATACTATTTAACAATGTCAAAACAAAACTAGCAATTGACTATGAATTATGTGAAGTACTTTGAGAGCAAATAAGAGGGTTGTTATGAAGTGATTTTCTGTAGTAAATTATCAGCCTTATGTCTGTATCATTTAAAGGTATACAACAAAAAAATAAACCATCAAAATGTCCCCCAAATTAGCCTAAAAAGTGTGCCCTAATGAGTAGATTAGGTGAGTGAAGTTTGGGGGGTTTCTTAGGGTTAGTTTGTGAGATATTAATGTTCTGGGGTTAGGGTTTTCTATAGAATTATGGTTGTAGGAAAAAATTTAGTGCAGAAAACAAACTATTGGGTGAAAGAGGATGCCTCATTGAGGCAACAGAGTGAAGGGATCAAAGAAAACTTTCCAAAAGAGATAGACTTATAATTCGCAAAAATCATGTTTCCCAAGGCAATAATTTTATACCTCCAATGAAATAATAAATCACTAGTGCTCTTAATAATTGGGTTAATGGGGTCATGCAAAGAAATATCTTATAGAATCTACCTCCTTGGGGGTGTAAACCCTCTTACTCCCCAAGGCAAGTTCCTCTAGCTAGGGTTTAAGCTAAGAGGGTGTATTCCCTTATTCTTCTCTTAGAAAACCCTTGTTTAACCAGTAACATGAAGCATAAAATGATGAAGACTATGGTAGGAGTGTATTCCCGTATACTTCCCACTTATCTCCTACCACAATAACCTTCAATTGAAACAAATGATAGTATGAAAGTAAAGACCATACCAATTCAAGGGAAAATGCTAAGATAATCCACCACAATAGCAAGAGAGAAGCCTTCCAAGGATAGCGCATCACTTCCATCAACCACTAAATCAAGAGATAACCATAAAAAAATCAAATAGAGACAATTTTCCAAATATAGAAAAAATTTCAGACCAAGTCTTCTCACAAGAGGGAGAGTCATGTTAAAACGAGATCTTATGATATCTTATTTATACAAAATGTCACCAAGGTGAATTGTCCACATATTTAGGGGTAAACCAAAATACTAGGGGTCAACAACCCTAATATTTCCCCCTTAACAAATTAATATTAAACAATTTATTAAAAAATCACTTTTGCACATAAGAAAGACCCTAATTCATATGGATGCCACTCCTTTAGGGGACATTTTGGCACAAATAGGAGGTCGTTGGTGATGGAGGAGAGTGGAGGGGCTTCCCAAAGGCATATATCAACCAATAAGACCATTTCATTCATGATTCCTTCAAAACATCCATGTCCCATTGCATGTCACCTCACCGCCATACCTTAACCCCCCTAGGTGGCGTCATGCTAAAAAATGAGACGTTTTTCCCATCCTAGGAAAATTGTTTGGCATGTGAGGGTTGGGATAGGTCTTACACATCATACTCTATGTTTCCAAAGCTTTGTCATTCTCACCCGTCATGCGGGCCCTTGGCATCCACTTGTGGGCTTCAATCCCCATGGAAGCCCAAGATAGGCTTGTTCTTCCAAAACTGTCCACCAACTAGGTCCTGCAAAGACAAATAATCACGCCCTCCAAGGATCTCAATTCATAACATCATGATAAGTGAATCCAATCAATAAATTATCCACCTAAGCATTTTCATCAAAGATCACTATATCAAACAATTAATTGGTCAAATACATTATGCGACTTGTCAAGCTTGAATATGGGAGGGTTGACGAGGTGTCCTATTGGGTAAATATTTCCCTAGGTTAAGGAAAGTTTCCAAGAGATCCCTCTCTAAGACATGTAAACTGAGTGAGGTGGTTGGGGTCAATACTCAATAGGCATAGGTCTCATGACATACAAGAGGTCGTAGTGTCTCATTCATGGGTGCCTTTGTAGAGGGTGTGTGGTACCTACATCCGCAATGCATTTTTTCCAATCCCATTATTTTCCATTCTTTTATTCTTTTATAATTTTAAAGAAAGGTTGAAGGCCACTACCCTGGCATGGTGTCCAAATAATGGCAATGTCACCCACAAACACCTGGTGGAAATGAGAAGGTTGGGACATGATGAGACCTCATATCCTTCAACTAACCTTTAAGCATTTAAAATCATATTTCATTGTGGGTTCCCCTTTACTCAAAGATAAGTGTTTCATTGTTTTCTTGGGTGATCCCCGGGAGAAGAATATACAAGTTTCATACATAGGATTTTATCTTTTACTCAACATAAATCCTTCTGGGTCTTCGACCCCTTCTTCCCATAGAATGAGGGATGACCCCTTCTTCGGTTAATACACCCTAAAATCCCGAGAGATAAGGAAATGGGGGGGAATATTGATGGAAAGTGGTAAGTATGGTCTGGAACAATACGATGGCTCTTGAAGGGAGTTCCTAGTAGCAAACCCATCCCCAAGGAAGATCACTTACTAGGGCACAATGTCAATCACTAAGGTGAAGTGAGGAAAAAAGCATAATGTCCAAGCATATATCATGAAATCTAGAGAAATCTAAGATACAACATACTCAAATGGCTTAAATATTGAAATGATGCTTACCATAATATTGACTTGTACCTCATGGAGAAAGGCCCACTGCCTTCCGAAATCTAGATGATGTGGTGGATGCCATCTGAAAATATGCGACAATCTGTGGTGGTGAGGAGGGTTGCCATTTGTGCAAAAAGATATTGTTCATGTAGTCTCTCGACACTCCATATCTGCAACATGAGGGACTCAAGACATAATATCCTTATTTATCCACAAAATGTGGATAACAAAATGCACACAAAATTTTCCTTCACTCCACCCTTGGTCACCTACCTTAGGGCTCAAGCAATATGAGATAACCCCAACACAAACCCACGGTAGAAGTTGGCGAGGCCCAAGAAGCTGCGGAGATCAGTCATTGTCTTTTTAGCTGGCTAATCTTGGATGACTTGGATCTTGGATGGATCCACATGCACACCTTGCTCATCCATGATGTATTCAAAATATTCGATTCTCTTCATGTCGAAGGAACACTTCTCCAAATTGGCATACAACTTGTGTTGTTGCATATGATTCAAATGTTCCTCCCAAGTTTTGCTAAAGATGAGGATGTCATCTAGATATATGAACACAAAGGAGTTTGTGAATGACTGCAATATGTCATCCATCATCTACATGAATGTGTTTGGGGCATTATTCAAGATGAAAGGCATGACCAACCACTCAAAGAGAGCTTCTTTAGACTTGAAGGTTATCTTCCATACATCAATTTGCTCAATTGAGACCTGGTGGTATCCTGACTTTAGATCAATCTTACTAAAAAACTTAGCTCCCTTGAGATGATAAAAAATATCATCAATCTGGGGGACTGGGTACCATTTATTGATTATGATCTTGTTCAAGGCTCTATAATCAATACAAAGTCACTGTGTCATGTTCTTCTTCTACACTGGAACACTTGGGCTTCCGCAAGGCGAGGAACTTGGTATGACGTGGCCCTTCAGAAATAGATATTGGATTTGACATTTGATTTCTTCATTATATATAACAGAACGCATGTACATAGGGCCATTAGGTAGAGAAGCATCGATTTTCAAATCAATTGATTTCTTTATTTGACAGTGCACAGGCACCCGAGTAGGCAAGGAAAATATGTCTTTTTTCTCTTCTACTATCTTGTCCACCTACTGTTGTTTTGTAAAGAGACCCCGTGTAGAGGTTTTGGAGGTTGCAGTAACCTTCTTTTCACCTTCCAACCGAACCATAAAGAAGAAAAATCTCTCGATCTAAGAGACCAACTTTCTGCACTACTTCACGAAGATCAAAGAGATCGCAGTAGTTGGGACTACCTCCGATACCCGTTAGAGTTGATCTCCCAAAGTAATAATGAAACTACAGGGCCTAGATTCATAAACAACATGATGCTTCCACATATATAATTGTCCTAACAAAACATCACAAAATTCAAGGGGGAAACATCACACAATACCTCATCTTTGAAGGGTTTGATGTCGTAGTGCAAGCGACATTGTTGGATGACATGGATATCATGTTCCTGGCTAAGCCAATCTATGGTGTATTGCTGAGGATGTGACATCATTGTCAATTTCAACCACTTGACGAACTCTGTTGATATTAGGTTCTTCTGTCTACTGTTGTCAACAATGAAATGGAGTGGACTCCCCTTCACCCACATATGTTAGTGGAAGAAGCACTCTCCTTCTTTAGGCTCCTTTGGTTTCTATGGATGGAATTTTGTGGTAGCGATGGTGACATTGGGTCTTGCTTCAATGAACCATTTTCCCTTTTCCAGCTCTGAATCAAAGTCTGATTCAACATCTGACTTTGAGGCTTTTGTCTCAGCCAACAATGATTGTTTGGAGTCACATTCATCAGTATTGTGCCAAGGGATTTTGTGGAACGCACACCACTTTCCAGTGTCCTTCTTCAACTTCCCATTACTCTTATTTGTTGGTGGCTTGGACTAGTTGTCCTAGAACTTGCCATCCTTTCTCTATCCTTTTCCTTAGTAGTTAGGGCCACCCTTACCGGGCTTCTTCTACAATAGGTTTGTAGAACTAAAATATCACTTTTTCTTTTTCTTAAACTTCTGCTCAATCTTGACAACATATCGGTAAGCAACTTCTAGTGAGGAGATGTCTAGGAACTCCATATTTGTTTGGATGTACCTATGTAGGCCAATGTGGTACTTTAAAACTAGGGTCTACTCAGAGTCTTTAATACCAATATTTATGCACAAGGTATGGAAGATGTTGGTGTACTAAGTCACTGTCTGGTCTCTCTCCTGACATATATTTGTCCACCTCATGTACCAGTCATCATAGTTTCCAATAGAGCAGTATTTCCCCTTGAGGGCATCAACATAATCCACCCAAGTGGGTCCTGGCCAAAAAATTGCAGACTCATCTTGGACATGTTTCTCACCGTAATTCTTCCACCAATCTATGACATGGGAAAGGGCCTTACGGAGCATGAAGGTGATTTTTTCATTGCTGGTAAAATTTTGGATAGAGAAATAACCCTCTAATAGAATTGACCATTTTTCCAAAGTGTCAAATATATCTAGCCTTCAAATAAAGAAATATCAAATTTAACTTGTACCTTAAAGGGAGTCACACCTATGAAGTGGTTTTTGGTTAAAGGTTCCTCCATTATTTTTGGCAATCGTCAAAGGATCTGGGTGAAATTTTCCATCATATCGTTCCTCTGTCGCGTAAGGGCTTCCTCGAGCAACAGTTCGATAGGATCTCCTACTCCATTTTCCCTCTTTTCTTCTACCATGGGAGGTTTCTTGGGGAGGAGAGAGAGGTTTTCCTCAAGAGAAACAAGCTTGAGACCCAAATATCTATACCTTGACCTCATTGGGGACATGCACTAAGAACGATAAGTAGCATACTGCTTTAATACCATTGATACAGACTATTTTGAGAACAAAATGAAGGAACATATATAACATAGATATAACAAGGAAATACACGGAGATATTGCAAGGAACACAATAATACATTAAAACTCAGATTCTATTAATGATTGTCTGGAATACGAAAGACTGTAAAATACAATGCACACAAGATAACTAGAATGGTGGTAGCTTATCTCTGGAGAGAGATGTGTCGACTATGCTCATTCACAATAATATGATTACAATGAGGCTCCAAATTCATTTTTAACATAAAGCATAAATTAGAAAATCCTAAACATCCAAAACTCTAACCTCAAAAGATGAAATGCCAAAAGGTTTGTCGGCCCCAATGGGGGTAGTTGATATGTCAACTTCTTGAGGGTGCAACTTTTGCATACTATGTTTGTTTGGGGCACTTGGTACGTTGTTGGAAAGTTCTAGCCGAGGAATACATATTCCAACAACTCATTAGTTCCCATCACTCTCAAGTCAAAAAAACGTTGTTTAGGGCCTCAAAACGATCCCGGAAGTTTGGGACCCGAAAAGATGCCAAAATGGAAATTGTAATTTGAGCTAGTGGAATAGGTGGGTGGCCACCAATGTCGACCTAGATCATAGGGATAATTTTAGCACAAAGGATTTTGTCTATGTTTCTCAATACATGCCAATCTTTCGAACTCAAAACCAAAACCATAATATAGATTGAATGAAAATGATTGACCTTGT
Organism: Picea engelmannii; assembly: GCA_009831015.1. Lineage (NCBI taxonomy): Eukaryota > Viridiplantae > Streptophyta > Pinopsida > Pinales > Pinaceae > Picea > Picea engelmannii. Next base: position 142,863 of record ML799945.1, on the reverse strand, counting down.
TTTTGTATTAGTATTAATTATTTGATAATAAATTGAATTAAAACCTTGATATCAAGGATGGCAGGAGAGTTTTAAGGTGAAACAAAATACCAATCAGTAGAAGCAAAGCGACAGAGAACATCTCCCACAAACCACAAATTACGCGTTGAGTATGTTCTTTGAAATTGGGTAGTTTTCTAAAAAGGTACCACTATTTATTATGAAAAACAATTGACATTGATTGTGATAAAGAAAGATGTGGGCCATGGAAGTTGGGAGGTTATATTCGTCAAAGTGTTGTAACATCAAGAAAATAAAATAATGTGAAGTGGAGGTCCATAAAGAGCATCGGATACACAACACTTAAACCATTGTTTTTTTCCCCAAACCAATTAAAAATTTGGTTGGAATTCTTTGTTGGATCTAAAACTGTGATTCCAACAATCATAGATTGTAATATTAGACTAATTTTGGGGCTTTGAATCTACCCAAATGTTTAAAATTATAATTTGAACAATAGAAACTACCATTTGAGCAATTCTTCATCCACCGAATTCCAACGGATATGGGGCATTCCAACACATATGAGACTATCTCAGTGTTGGGTATTCGACATCGTCTAAGAAGTAGATAGTAAGTGGAGGTATGTAATCTGTAGATCAAGATATTTTTAAATTGAGGTGGAATGAATATATGAGTGTGGGATAAAAAACACTCAAACCACCCCACTTTTTTGTTTAATTTTGTCCCTAAATATAGTTGGAACTATGTTGGAAGTAAGAGCTTTTCTTATGTGATGATAACTTTTCCCATGTATTTTATTTTTAACCATAATGGAAAATTTGAATTCATTTCAAAGGGGCCTACATCGAGGCCAGGAGCATGTACATCCATCAAAAATCAAAGATAACTCTAAGACTATACTAAGCTCTATACATACAATTTTATACTTTAAATCTTCTTCTAGAGTTCCAGGTGATTCCACTAGTGACTTTATTAACAGACTGACCCAAAAAACTTACAATTTGAAAGAAAATACACATGTTTAGGGGTGGACATTGCCTTGAGATTCCTACCCCTCTTTCGAGTGAGGGAAAACTGGTTCCTCAATTTCCATGGGGTCTTTTTTCTGGCAGAATATTTCCTCCTCCCTTATACCTACTTGCAATGAATTTCCAGAGCCTGGGTTGTTGGAGGTGAGAGAAAGAGATTCCAAATGTAAATATACAAACAAGGATCAAAGCATGTTGCATTCGACTTCCAAATAGTCGATTTATTGATTTTGTAGGAGAATGAGAGTCATAATGTTTTTGTTCTATGTAGCACTGAGGCGCTCCAACTACGTGATTTTGGAAGAGAATAGAATGAGGGATATGTTGTTTTCCTGGGTGATTTCTTCGTGCTTCCAAATAATTATATGAACCTTCTTCAACTCTGAATTATCCATGACTGTAGTGGAAATACCTTTCACAATGAAACTGAATTAAAAATGTTTGGACCAAACAAGCCCCCAATAACAACTCTTGTTGCCAATCCTTTGATAGGATAAAAGAAATAATAGATCTCTATTACAATTGTTCATTTCTAAAACTTGAAAATTATCAAGAGTAATAGGAACAAAAAATGCAAATCGACGAACTAGGGTTTTCCTGGTCGAGAGGAAGGAAATTACTTGCATTGAGGATCTGGAGTTACCCGAATCCACCTCCCACAGACACCTCTGCCCAGTACCTCCAAAAAAAGTTATATTCACACACTAAAACTCCACAGATACCCTTAAACCCTAACCAAATTCTCTACCTATTCCACTAGTCCTCAAGATGCAGATCGAATTAAACAAGAGAAAAACCAATGGTACCAAAAATTCTGCATTGTCCCATATATCAACAAGAACTTCACTAAGTGGCATTTAATTTCCACGAGCGAGCCTTGATGAACCATATGTGAGAGCTGCAGAGGCCATATTCCATCCATCGTAAATTTACCTCCAACTGTTGATGCATAGATAATGTTTATTTATTTGGGTGCCATTTAATTAATTAAGGAATTGGGTGAAACTCAGAACCCCATTTTTCATTAAGGAATCAAGGGATGAGGCCACCTTGACCCAATAATTTGCTTCTCCATTAAGCTCCCTTTTAATGTGATAAAATGATATTTTGTCAAAGTATGGAATGGTTCTCTTGATGCTACAGATGAGTGAAATCAATTCCACCCCCCAACTCCTGGATAAGCTTGATCCCTCACTACTGTAATAACCATCATTGAATCTTTGAGCACTATCGAAGTTCTCATACCTTCTTCCTTGGAAATGACGAGACCCCACCACAATGAGTAGGCCTATGTGAGATTGTTTGAGACATTTACAAACTCAAATGTGTAATAGACTACCTTTCTTCCATTGGGATCATGGATACTCCCCCCCGCACCTACAACCCCTCTTTTCCCATGGAAATTTTCCCTTGGGAGTTTTGGACAATTTTAAGATGACTCGAATAGTTGGTTTTTTGAAAAACAATCAGAACACGTGGAACATTGGCTTACCAAAAAAATGAGACTCACCAGAAATAGGGTGACTTGAGCATTGGGTAGTCGACACAAAAGATACGATATAATAAAGTGTGTATTATGTATGAGTCAACTAGCCAAAAAATATAAAAAGAAAAGAAACTAAGATGATAAATTTAGTGTGTAAGGGTAGGATTAGGGATGGAATTTATTCGATGAATTACTCATCATAAAATAATTCCATCAATAAACATGGTTAACTTTTTCCAATGCTCATAATCAAAATTTGTTGAAATGTCATTTATGAATATAGAATAGCTTTCCTTGATTTTTTTTCTTAATTTTTTTAACAAATCATTATTGAGCATTAAAATGACTTCACTATAATGTCTTGATATATTATCATTGCTTATAAAAATAAAAAAATTTAAACAGTAACCCTCCTTATTTTCTGGTCAGAGAATTATTTCCCCCCATTCTCCATATCTCATTACCACAATATATTTGTATCCATCGATATTAGGTTTCAATACTGAAGTTAATGGATTATCACTCCCTGAACATGTCACTTTGAGAATTATGAGGTTAGATGTTAAAAGCAACATCATAAGGCATCATCCTATTAAGAATTGAACCTAAGTCAATCACAAAAATCTCCCACCAATATTAAATCATTAGATATGTATGTGTGTGTGGGGAAGGGGAACAATGAGGTTTAGGAAAACCCTATCTCTTCATCGAACTCAGCTCTGGTTTCAATCGATGGTGGTGAATTTTGATGGAGCTGGTTGGGGATTCTAGGCATAGTTTTCAGTTGTTATGACCAACGCATGAGACTTAAATCAACACCTAGGTTATTCATTGTATGGTGGCAGTGGATCATTTTTTTGGTTGAGGTTCTAGGTTCTATATTGTGAGGTGGGGATGTGGTTCATGCAAGTGATAGGTATTTGGTCAATGTCGTGATAGATATATTTGTAGTATTCTAAACGTTCTACCTTTTGGGGGTTTTCTGACCACTTTTTACGTTTGATTTTTCCCGAAATCCGGTGATGAATGGTTGGATCTGCAGATTTGAGTGGCTAAGTTTGTCTAATTCGAGTGCCTAGGGATTTTTTAGTACGAAGAATCCATTTATGCATTCAAAAAGGAAATTTAAACAGCATAAAATAGAGATTTTGTCCAAATTTACATTGTCAGATTCCGACCAATTCCTGCCAGAAAACCTAAAAGGTAGAACGTTTAGTCAATGCCAATATATTTATTTCAAACCCCTCTCATCATGTATGGATGATGATATCATGGATTATGAGGGGGATGCAAGTAACGTCGTGGAAATATTCATGTCAGATGGGGAATTTAAAATTGTCCAACATAGTAGACAAGCCTCTCTTGAGGTGGATCCTGGACAGTCGGATATTATAATAAATGGTGATCCATCGTATGTGTCTTCAAAGATGGGTCTTGAAGTTAATAAGGTGGTTGGCAATGGGAATGGGTCTTTGGATGTATTCCCTCCACTATACTCCTCCCACGCATCCAAAAATGTGGTGGAAGGGAACATGATTTCTCATTCTCACCATGCAATTCTTATTCATCCCCCTGTCGCAAAAAACTCTCTTCCTAGTGTTTCATTGCCTAATTTTGGTTCTCTCCATGTACAACAAGCGAAGGGTCAGAAAGGAAAGTGTTGGAGGGTGAAGTGGGTCCAAATGGTGATTGGTGATGATGTGTCCACGGGGGACATCCTAGGGGTTGTTAGGTAGAACGGTAGTGGGCCATTTTTGTGGGAAATTTGTTTTCCCTTCGGTGCTACAATCTTGGATTGATGAGTTCTAGACAGAAGAATTAAACTATCTCCAAGAATTCCATATCCTTTCATGTTGGTGGAATTTTATCTTCAAATCAAAGGACTTGGAAAGGATTTTAAAAATAATGTGGGGATGGGGTCCCTCTGGACTCATTCTTAAAGAATAGGCGGTAAACATTGATCCGGCTCAAGACCCCCTAGCATCTACAAAAGTGTGGGGAATCTTACCCAACCTTCTGTTGTTTTTTTTTAAAAGAGGACATGCTAAAAGAAAATGCTAGAAAACTGGGGGCCCTCTATAGTTTTGAACCTAAATGGGAGTAAAAAACTGATAGATGTTGGGCCTGGTTGCAGATCGAAGCCAAACCCAAAGAAGGTTTAGTGGACAATCTTGAATTGGTTTGTGTGGGTTTTTCTTGGCATTAGAGAGTTAACTATTGGAGGGTGCCCTTTCGTTGCTACAACTGTCACGAGGTTGGACACCTCCAATCTCAGTGTCATAGACCTCCTTAGAGTTTTCCTCTGTTCAAAAAATTCTAGACGAAAAAATATTAGTAGGAGGACAATGAAGGTTTTAGAGGATGGGAAAATCATGTGAACATGGGATGCAAGAAGAAAAAAATAGATAGGAATCCAGGTGCTCTTGAACCTACTTCCTTTCCAAATGCAGATGTGAATGGTAATATTTTAGGCTCTTCCCCCTCATTTCCATATAAAGAAGTTAATTTGTTTCCAGAAAAATATTCTATGTCTGTTGTGCATGTGGCTTCTAAGAATCCAGCCGCCATTCCCCCTCCAAGTCATGTATCTAAAAAAAACTCCTATATTCCTATGGTGGGGCATTCAAATATTAAGTTTCCCCTTTGTCATGTCTCAAGCTCGGGGAATTTTCCTCCTGCTCCTCAAAGTCAAGGCCCTCTCAAACCTTTCTCTCTCGTCTCGTCATATTCCCTCATGTCTTCAAATTTGGTTAAATCATACTACCTTTTAAGTTCAAAGGTCAAATCAAAGGCAATGAGCTCCATTGTTGGGGTTTGGCGTAGGATAAGGAAAGTGTGGGCCAAGTGGGAAGAAAGTATGACATTACCCTAGCCCAAATTCAGGGAAAAAAAGACATTAGGAATGGGAAGCAATATACCATTTTTTGGGCCCTTACATTGTGGAAAACCCAAGTAGGGGTTTACCAATGATTATTCTTTCATTAAATTCTTGGGTTTTGGGGGGAACCCAGAAATTTCCTCCCCTCAAACGTTTAGTTCAATTTCATAAGCTGGATGTTACAATATATCAAGAGACAATGTGTGATGAGGCTAAGGAGGAAGAGTCTTGTAGGCCTTGGTTAAAAGGATAGTCCTTCTACTCATTAGACTCGGATGGAATGTTAAGGGGTCTTCTTACTTCTTGGATCCCGATGTTGATGGCCCTATCTTCCCTTTTGATTTCCTCTAGGATCGTGGTCGAATTGGAGGATCGTTCTTTAATTTTTTTTTTTAAGGTGATTAATATTTATGGTCGTTACATAGATAGACTCGTTTTGGGAAGGTCTAAGTGCTCTGGGGGTGGTGGAGGCCTCCAACGTGATTATGGGGGGAAACTTAAATTTCACGTTCTCTCTAAGAGAGGTTAAGGGGAAACATCCTCATAGGGACCCTCAAGAATTTTTTTTCTCTCATTGGATAACTGGGAATCGTATGGTGGACTTGGAGCCCACTAAAAATTATCATACCTGGAGGAACGATAGAAAATGGAAAAAATTAGTGGCCAAAAGGCTATATCGTTTCTTGTTTATGAAGAATTTCTTCTAAACAAATAGACTTGGACTTCTTGGGTCTCGATGGGGGGATATTTAGATCATATTCCATTCTTTCTAAAAATTTATCCTTTGGGAAAAAAATCCTTCAACACCGATAAAATTTAACGAGTATTGGCTCAAGGAAGAGGATTGCATTTCTCTGATAAAAAAATCCTAGTTCCTTTAAAAGATAATGAAAAATCTTCTTTTACACAATAGTTTGCATGTAACATTTCAAAATTAATTTCTATTTCCAAGGGGTGGGAACGTAGTTTCAATGAAAAAGATTAATCTGACCTATAGGAGGTGGAGAAGGGACTAAATGTTCTTTTGGTGGATAAGCATGCAGGATCTCTCTCCTCTATGGAAGAGTAGTCCCTAGGTGTTCTTCTAAAAAAACATGAATATTTGCTAGCCATTGAGGAGTCAAAGTGGCATCAAAAGAGTCGAGTCGTTTGGCTTAAAGAAGGTGACAAAAATACTAATTATTTCCACGGATATGCCCAATGTCAAAATAATATGAACACCATTTATGAAATTAGGGACCATAGTGGTCAGGACTACTCATAACAAAATTGTGGAGGCAAGCACAATTTTGTTTTCTTCTCTTTTTAAGAAACCTAGGGGATGTCCTATAGTAGAAATTATCAAAGGGATTGACCTCTTTCCTAGAGCATTCTTAGAGGAGATGAATGACTCCCTTCTTTCTCAGATCTCATAAGAAGAGTTTCTCAATACCCTTACTGCTTTCCAAAAAATAAAGAGTCTAGTCCCTAATGGTTTAATGGTGGAATTATTGTCGGTTTCTTCGATATGCTCAAGGCAGATCTTCTTAAGGTGGTTCAAGAATCATAGTTCTCCAGTAAAATTTTAGTCTCTTTTAACAAAACCTTCCTTGCTCTCATTCCCAAGAAACAAGAGGCCAAGTCCTTTAATTATTTTAGGCCAATACTATGTTGTAATTTGATCTATAAATTGATAATCAAGATCATTTCCAACAGACTAAATCCAAACTTAGTGATATAATTTCGTAGTATCAATTCATTTTTCTGTTTAAAATACAAATCCACGATGTAGTCTCTTTTCCTAAGGAATCTCTACATACTATCAAGACCCAAAATATCCCATCCTTTGCTATGAAAATTGATCTCTCCAAAGCATATGATAAAGTAATTTGGATTTTTATGCATCTTACATTAATCCAAATGGGCATGAATCTTCATTTAGTGAATTGGATAATGAGTTGTTTCTCAACTGCCTCTTTTGCAATCTTAATTAATGGCTCTCCTTCAAAGTTTTTTCAGTATTCAAGAGGTCTCTGGAAAGGGTGTCCATTTTCTCATTTTCTCTTCCTAATTGTGGTTGAGGGATTGAGTAAGCTCATCCAAAATGAAAAATCAATGGAAGACTCAAAGGTTTATAAATTTATGAAACACTTTTTTAACTCATATCTTATTTGTGATGATGTTATTATTTTTGGTGTAGGATCTCAAAAGGAGTTTGAAGTTTTAAGAGATATACTGAGTCTTTATTGTCAAGCTACAGGAATGGAGATAAACTGAGAGAAATACTCAATGAGAACTCATGCTCTCAACAAAGATCTTAAGTCCCAATTGAGGTCAACCTTCCCATATATGCAAATAAAAATAAAATCTTGTTTTAAATACTTGGATTTTCATTTAATGCCATATTCTTATTCCTTCAGAGATTGGATGTGGCTCATAAAGAAAATTCATGTTCAAATTAAAATGTGGGTCAACACATGGTTTTCGTCTAGGGGATTTTTGGTTCTAGTAAAATATGTGTTGTGTATTATTTCATTGTTTTGGGTATCAATCGCTAAAATCCCAAAAGGGATTTTATCTAAAATCAGAAAACTTTGTTTCAATGTTTTGTGGTCAAGTAAAAAGGAGGTCGATGGTATCTCGTTGGTGAGACAGAAGAAATTGCAATGCCAAAATAATTTGGAGGGTGGGGGATAAAAAAATTGTTTAGATTTAATAAGGCTTTGGTTGAAAAATCCTTTGGAGACTAATTCATAATCAGATGTTGTGGGGGAAATTCATGTCAGAAAAATATCTAGCATGCTCAACATTTGAAGAATGGATGCGTAAACCGTGAAAATTGGTTTTAAATAGTTTGATAGTTTAAAAAGTGATGGTTTATGCTTTCCCATTGATTGGATATTGGGTTGTGTGGAAAATTGGTAGTGGAAGAAAGATATGTATTGGCAAGGACCCTTGAGTTGGTGCAACAAGGGTGCATAAATTATCAGAGGAACTAGTTCATCATTTTCACAATTTGGTTATTTATATTTTGAGAGGTGCTTGTGCACTTTTGAGGGATGCTACAGGCAATTGCTGTTAGCATGGAGAATAGGAACTTGGTTTAGTATAATTCCACGTGCAATCATGGGTCAATTTCACTGTAAATATTAAAGAAAATGTTATCACTCTTAATGATGAAAAGCATGATTATTTGTGTCGGGTGCGCAATTCCTTATCTGGTAACTATTTTGTGAAGCTAGGATATCTAACATTGGTTGAGACAGAGTTTAATGGTGCAAATAAGTGGTCATGGCCCCTTATTTGGAAGTTTCATTTCCCATGAAAGATGCAAATTATGTTGTGGCTGGCGCTAGAGAACAAATTGCTAACATTGGAAATTGGTCTGCATAGGGGTTGGATAGTTCCAAGTTGGTGCACAATGTGTAGGTCAAGCTAGGAGATGGCCTCCCATATTTTTGTTCTTTGTTGTTATTCTCATTGGGTCTGGGGGTATATTGCCTCCTTTTTTAAATTAATAGTTGAAATTTTGGTATTTTGTACAAAAGAATGGTTTGCTTCATGTATGGAGTCAAAATATTTAAAGGAGTTCATATCCCTCCCTTGAATCCTTTTATATTTCATATGGTGGCCAGAAACCTGTGTATCTTTCATAATTGTTTCATTACTAAGGAGGTCTTGGTGGGTTTTATTTATAAACAGGAGTGTGAATTTAAAATGTCTCCAAGAGCACCTAAAAAGTAAACTCCTATCATGCCATAGCTAGTAAACAATATCTCATGGGATTTTTTCAATGGTGCAAGCATGGACCATCTTCCAAGATGCGGGACTTGTTAATATGTGCTTGTTTAACCATAGACAACATCACAATATTGTCACCCAACCATAGACACACATCCACCCCCGAGCACCGTAAGCTTTGACATATAGAATAAATCCGGAAGAAGTACCATACCCAATAGATAACCAAGAGATAGCGCACATTTATCCAAAGGTAGAACACCAAGAAGAAAGTACAAAACCATAAACCAAGACCAATACCCAGCTGTAGTCGTTGCAGTTGCACTCCTTCTCTAGACTTGAGCACCACTTGACTTGTGTGAGCTTGTGAGTGAGTGTGTTTCCAAATGAGTTCAAGCGCCCTCTATTTATAGTGATATTTGTCACCTGTCTAGTCCAACTTATCCTTTTAGAGGATAATACTTTAATATTGATTCTTTTATTGAGCCAATTTGTCTTCTAGGATTTCTACACATCTGTTTAGGGTTTCTCTAGCTTTCAGAATATTCTATTCTAGTTAGAGGTTACACATGGAGGTTGATACCTCTCGCAACTACCATAATATCAACACTCCCTCCTAGCTAGGGAGGTATTAACATGTAGCATCATCATATCCACACAGGCTATCTCATGAACAACATCACCACTATCAGTATCATCTGATAACATCCTTACATAAAAAATATATCATCATCTACATCATCTCTCGAGGCCATACTCCATTTGAGTAATTGGGCATGATGTTGAATAAGTCATGTAGTGAACTCAACAAAGTGTCTCACATAAGTCACTCACTCAACAGAGTGATACAAGGACCATTCTTCTAATCTAGACATACATCCTAGAAGAATGATTGTCCTAATAGATTCTAAATGCCACACAATGGATGTTGGGTTTGTGTTATATTCAAACGTGTCTCTCAGATATGAAGATCAAGAGAAAAATATGACTGTGGCTCTCAGATTCAGTATTATTGAATGTGTCAGAGGAAGCTACAACCAAGGATTTATGGGATAAGTTAGGGAAGTTGTATCAGTCGAAGTCCCTAGTAAATAAAATATTCCTAAGATATTATTAGGTTTCTTTTCAATTTACTAGATAACCATAGCATATATAGGATCACTGAGAGAAACACAATCACAAGAGACACATCATTTATCCCGGGAAACCCTCATGGGGGAGAAAACCTAGCAAACAATTCCTTAATATAGATAGCCAATACAATGCCAAGAGAATAAACCAAACACTACAGAAAGTCCCCTCCCAAGTAATGCAACTCTCTCTCTTCCTTCTTCTCCAACTGCAGCTCCAAACTTGCATTCTGGATGATCAAATAAGTGAATGAACAAATGAGGCGTTGGCCTCCTTTATTTATACAATTTGGCGGGTGCTGAAAAGAAGTGTCTTTTCACTGGTAGGGCCGAATTCTTCTTCTGGGTGGTTAGAACCACTTTAATTTATTCTGGGGGTTGACTTCTCATTTTGCATATTACAATTAGGGTTTGACCAATCTGCAAAAGGGAATTTGGTTATTTACAATGCCCGACATGATCAATCCACAAAAGGGGATTGATATAATGAATAATACATCAATAATAAATAGAATACTCTTTGCAGTTACAATATTTCAACACTCCCCCTTAACAAGAAGGGTATTCTACAACAACATCAGGCAAGAGAGAGGGAAACATCATGAACAGTGGAACACTGACTGGCGTATCTATAAATCATCGAAATTTTTTCTCATCATAAATATCATCAACAACACAACACAAAAGCTGGAGCATCATCAACATCAACACTAGGTTGAGATTCTTCAGCACGAAGTTGGCATCACAACATGAAGCTGGCATCACAGTACGAGACTGGCAACACAACATCATCAACACGAAGTTGGCATCACAACACGAGGTTGGAAACACATCATCAAAGCACAAGGTTGGAAACACATCATCACATCTCGAGGTTGGCAACACATCATCACATCATGAGGCTGGAAACACATCATCACAACACGAGGCTGGAAACATCATCATCACAACACGAGGCTGGAAACATCATCACAACATGAGGCTGGCACACCATCACAACATGAGGCTGGCAACATCATCACAGCACAAGGTTGGCACATGATCACAACATGGGGCTAGCACATGATCACAACATGAGGTTGGCACATCATCAGCACGAGGTTGGCATCACAACACTGGGCTGGCAACACAACACTACTCCCCCTTTCGAGGGAGGTCCTTACGGACTACACCAATCTTATCTTGAAAGTGCTCAAACTTTACACGAGATAGAGGCTTGGTCAACACATCAACAACCTATTCATCTGTGCTAACATATTGGAGATTTATGGCTCTTCTCTGCATTATATAACAGATGTAATGATATCATATCTCTATGTGTTTTGACTTTTCATGGAAGATAGGGTTCTCTGTCACCTTTATGCAGCTCTGGTTATCACATAGGATCATGGTTCTTCCATCTCTATATCGAATAGACCTGTCAACAACTTCCAAAGCCATATGGCTTCACAATTGGCAGAACTTGCAACAATGTATTATGCTTCTGTTGTGTTGAGAGAAATGCTTAATTTCTTCCTACTCTGCCATGATACCATGGTTGACCCCATACTAAAACAACATCCTGAAGTGCTCTTTCTATCAGAGACACTTCCAACCCAATGTGAATCAGTATAACCACTCAGTCTGAAGTCATGATCTCCATCATAATTGAGACCACAATCTAATGTACCCTTAAGGTATGTCATCACATGTTTTGCAATAGTCAGGTGAACACGTCTGGGCTCTATCAGAAACTGACTCAAGGTGTTCACAGAAAAACATATATCTGGCCTAGTGTTCGTCAGATACATCAATGATCCAATGATCTGTCTATGTAGCGTAGCATCAATCAATTCTGACGAAGTGACAACCAAGAGCTTCAACTTTGTTTCCATGGGTGTATTCATGGACTTGCACTCCAACATATTAAATCTCTTTAGTATTTCAACTGCATACCTCCCTTGGTTGAGGAATATCCTTTTTTGGCTCTGCCAGACCTCAAGACCTAATAAATAGTGCATTAGGCCAACAAAATTTTTCTTACAATCAGTGATGAGATTTTCTTCTCTAGTTAAGAATAAGTCATCCACATACATCAGTAATATAACAGGCGCATCATTCATAACCTTGAAGTAAAGGTTAGGATCAACTTTACTCTTGGTAAAGCCCAAGCTCATCAGAAAACTGTCAATCCTTCCATACCAAGCTCTAGGATCTTTCTTCAATCCGCACATAGCCTTCTTCAACTTGTAGACATGTGTCTTCCTATATTCAACTTCAAATCCTTGAGGTTCTTCTATATACACTTCTTCTTTAATGATACCATTCAAGAAGGATGTTTTCACGTTCATCTGGTGTAACTTCCACTTCATCTTAGCTGTAAGGGATATGATGATTTTGATTGAAGTGTATCTAGCTACAGGAGCAAACGTCTCTTCATAATCAATGCCTTCCTTTTGAGAAAATCCACGAGCAAGAAACCTTGCTTTTATATTTTTCAATAGTTCCATTAGTAGCATGTTTTATTTTGAAAATCCATTTGGAAGATACCACATCCTTGCTCTTCAGTCTGGGAAATATTTCCCATACATCATTATTTATGATGGATTGGTTTTCTTCTTTCATGGCATCTTCCCATTCTTCCTTATGAATGGATTCTTCAAAGCAGGTAGGCTCCTTCTCTAAGCGATCACACATCAAATCCATATAATTGGAGAATGGCTTAGGTTTATTCACTTGTCTCATGTTTCCTTCGGGGAGACCATACTTCTCTCCATATTGAATAAGTTCCCTTACCCATGATGGATTTATCTTGTGGGAGATTGTCATCTGGGGAGGTTCTTGAGATTCTATTATTTCATGGTCTTCTAGAATCTCCTCATCAGGGGAAGCTATGACTTCCCTCATTGGTTCTGCAGCTCTGGGAGCTATAGGTTCCTCTACATATACTTCTTCAAGCTGGCATCTTCTTGATTTCTTGAGTGTTGCATCTTCATCAAAGGTTACATCCCTTCTGATCTCAATATGATGGTAACCTGGTATATAAACTCTGAAGTCCTTGGAGACCTCAGAGTATCCAAAAAATATTCCCTTCTTTCTTGAAGGGTCCAACTTGGTTCTCTTCTCTTTTGGAATATGTACAAATACTAGGCAACCAAATATTTCAGATGGCTTACTTTTGGCTTCTTTCCGGAGAACATCTCTTCAGGGGTGTTGAACCCAAGTTCACTATGGGACAATATTTTTTGTACATACACTGTTTTTTTTTGTTGCTTCTTCCCATAAGCGAATTGGAAGGTCTTGATCATGGATCATGGTCTTCACTGCTTCCATTATAGTTCTGTTCTTTCTTTTTGCTACACCATTTTGTTGAGGATTGTAGGGACTGGTGAGATCCCTCTTGATCCTGACATCTTTGCAACAATTTGAAAAATCTTTTGAGGTGTATTCTCCTCCATCTGACCTGAGTATCTTGATATTTTTTCCAGAAAGATTCTCTATCAAGGCTTTGAATTCCTTGAATTTACTGAACACTTCATCTTTTAATTTCAAAAAGTAAACCCAGGTTTTACGAGAATAGTCATCAATACAAGATACATAGTATACATACCCACTGATGGAGGATGATGGCATTGGGCCACACACATTTGAGGGAATGATCTCTAGGACTCCTTCTGCTTTACTGTCTCTCTTCAGAAAAGGGTTCTTGATGTTCTTTCCTTGTGCACATCCATTGTACACACCTTCATGGTCAACCTTGAGTTCTGGTAGACATGTGACTGCCTTTCTTACATAAGGTAATGCCTTGTAGTTGATGTGGGATAATATTCTATGCCAAAGTTCACATGGATTCTTAATGGAGTGGGTCATGGCTGCTTCTGAGTGACCCTTTAGCTTATACAAGCCACCTTCTTCTTTTCCAATAACAATTGCTTCTTCCATGGTTTTTCCTCTGGCCCACATAAGGACTTCTACATCTATGAAGGCAACTCTGAAGCCTTTATTTTCTAAAGATGAGATGGAGAGTAGATTCTTTGTCAAACCTGGTACATATAGTACATCCTTCATCTTCATTGGGGTCCTTGAATCAAGATTGTAATTTGATTCTCCTACTCCCTTGATAGGGTATTGATAATCATCTCCAAGTGTAACTTTCTGAGGAAACTTATTTTCTGAAAGGCAAGAGAGAATGTCTATTTGACCTGTCATGTGCTTGGAAGCACCACTATCAATGAGCCAAGTGTCCTCACTAGGTGATACTGATGCTGAGAGGGAAAAGATTAAGACATAGTCATCAATTCGTTCTTTTATCATCTTTGTGGGTGGCTCTTCATCTTCAAATGCATGGGTATGGTGCCTCTTGTTTTTCTTCTTATATTCTTCTTGTCTAGCTGGAAAATGTTTCGCAATATGTCCCATCTTGTCACAATGGTAACATTGGTAGGATGAGAAATCTTTTTCTCTTCTTTGTCCTTTCTGAAACTTCTGGAATCTCCATGGTTGAGATTCTTTATGTATGAATTGGTTTTTGGGGTGAGATTCCTTATGAGTTTATTTTTGGAAGTAAGACTTCTTTCTTCCTCCTTTATTTTGAGTAGCTAGGGCTTGATCTTCATCTCTTGATAGCAAAGCTTCTCAGTTAGCTACTCTTAATTATTCTTGAACACATTCTTCCCAAAGACTGTCAAATTGTAGTTTCTCCTTTCTGGCACAAATAGCTTGGATGAATGCATCCCAAGGTCTTGTGAGACCATTAAGGGTTATCATTATGAGTTCATCTTCATCTATACTATCTTCAATTGCTTCTAGCTGTTCTTTGAATTGTGATATTTTGGAGAAATATTCTTGGTTTGTTTCTCCTTTCTGCATCCTTGTATTCTTGAGTTGAGTTCTTGGATTCATCTTCCGATCTATGTTCTTTCCTTCATATAATCTGGTTATGGAATCAAACATTTTTTTTGGACTCTTCTTTGAAGACACTTGAGGAATCAAGTGATCTTTGATAGAATCTGCAATGATTCTTTTGGCCCTAATTGTGTCATTTTGGTGTTTTTCTTTAGCTGTAGCATCGGCGGGTTTCGGTACATCTTCTATAATGAATATTTCTATATCATTATCTTCAAGTATGAGTCCAATCCTATACTTCCAAGCACAAAATTTTTCCACACCTTCTAGCTTGTCAACAAGCTTAGTGCTTGCGGAGATCTTTTACCTGGAGTTAGGAAAATGACCAAAAAATGAAAATGCTCAGAATTGAATTTTGAACTTACCAGGAAGTGCAATTGGCTGAGGAAAGTAGCCTGGCGTGGTTAGATTTTAGAAAATCCAATTTTTTCCCCTTCAAACTTGACTAGCGGATTTCTGGACTAGTGCTTCTGGTTTTTTGGTACTTTTGGTACTAGTGAAAACTAGGGTTCACTTTTCGGGAGTTCTATCCACTGAAAAGGTGTGCTGAAGGTGCCAAATAGTTTCTTGGGCTACGACACACTTTTCTACATGACTTTTGGGCTGAAATTCCTCTTCAATAAAAATCCCTAATTTCTTTGTACGACAATAGTGATGATTTTCTTTTTCCTGTGAAAGATGCTCTCTTCAACTGAGCTCTGATACCATATTAAAGTTTAATCTATTATTAGGTTTCTTTTCAATTTACTATATAACCATAACATAGATAGGATCACTGAGAGAAACACAATCACAAGAG
The DNA here is from genome assembly GCA_009831015.1 of Picea engelmannii. Lineage (NCBI taxonomy): Eukaryota > Viridiplantae > Streptophyta > Pinopsida > Pinales > Pinaceae > Picea > Picea engelmannii. Next base: position 126,935 of record ML799945.1, on the reverse strand, counting down.
ACACACCATTTATCCTAGAAAACCCTCATGGGGGAGAAAACCCAACAAAAACTTTCTTAATATAGATATCCAATACAATGCCAAGAGAACAAACCAAACACTACAGAAAGTCCTCTCCCAAGTAATGTGCCTCTCTCTCTTATGTATTCTCCAACTGCAGCTCCAAACTTGTGCTCTGGATGATCGAATGAGTGAGTGAACAAATAAGGCGTTGGCCTCCTTTATTTATACAATCTGGCAGGTACTGAAAGGAAGTGTCTTTTCACTGGTAGGGTCGACTTCTCCTTCTGGGTGGTTAGAACCACTTTAATTTATTCTGGGGGCCGACTTCTCATTTTGCATATTAAAATTAGGGTTTGGCCAATCTGCAAAAGGGGATTTGGTCATTTACAATGTCCGACATGATCAATCAAAAAAAGGGGATTGATCTAATGAATAATACATCAATAATAAATAGAATACTCTTTGCAGTTAAAATAGTTCAACAATATCCACATAGGATATCTCATGAAAAACATCACCACTATCAGTATCATTTGATAGCATTGGTACATCAAAAATATATCATCAATTGCATCATCTCTTGAGGCCATACTCCATTTGAGTAATCAAGCATGATGTTGAATAAGTCATGTAGCACACTCAATAGGGTGTCTCGCATAAGTCACTCACTCAATAGAGTGATACAAGGACCATTCTTCTAATCTGGACATACGTCCTAGAAGAATGATTGTCCTAATAAATGCTAAATTCCACACAATGGATGTTGGGTATGTGTTATATTCAAACGTGTCTCTCAGATCGGAAGGCGAAGAGCACAATCCGACTGTGTCTCTTAGATTTAGTATTACTGAATGTGTCAGAGGAAGCTACAACTAAGGATTTATGGGATAATTTGGGGAAGTTGTATTAGTCTAAGTCCCTAGTAAATAAAATATTCCTAAGAAATAAGTTGTATAATCTGAGGATGAGAGATGGAGACTCAGTGGCAGAGAAATTGAATGCTTTCAATACCGTGGTAAGTCAGTTAGTATTTGTTGAGATTAAAATTTCAAATGAAGATAAGTGTATCAGTTTACTGTGTTCTTTACCAGACTCACAGGATAGTCTGATTGTGGCCATAGGTAGTAATACAACTGCCTTGAAGTTTGATGAAGTGGTCTCATCCTTTTTGTTGGAGGATATTAGACAAGAGAATATGGAAGGATGGAGCACAAACACATTATTTGCAAGAGGATGCTCCTAGGAAAGAAATAGATCTAAGTTTTCAAGTGGGAGATCTAAGTCTAAGGGTAGATCTAAATCTCCTGGGAAGTTTGTAAAGGTATGTTGGAGATGTGGAAAACAAGGGCACTACAAGAAGCATTGTAGATCCAAAGTTGAGAAAAAGAAGGGATCTGAAGAATCTCCTTCTACAGAAGAAAATACCTTCAAGGAAGAAGGAGGGGATGTGTACTTGGATTCTTCAAGAACACATGCAGATCATGAGGCATGGTTGGTTGAATTAGGTGAATCCTTTCATATGACTCCCCACAGGGAGTGGTTATGTGAATATGAAAGGTATGATGGAGGTAATGTTTTCTTAGGTGATGATTTGACAACCAGAATCATAGGACGAGAAAAATTCAAGTTGAGGCTAATAGATGGAAGGATTAGAACATTGTCTGGTGGTGTGTACATCCCAGGTTTGGCCAAAAATTTGATTTATGTAAGTAAAATGGATGATGCAAGGGTAAAAACAATATTTGAAATGGAAACCTTCAGGATTGTTCGAGGAGAAATGGTGTTGTTGAAAGGAGTTTAGTTTAGAACTCTATATAAGCTACAAGGAAGCACTATTAGTGATGGGTGTAATAGTTTTATTATTCCTGATATTGGAGTTGAAGAAGAAAGAAGGTATGGCTGAAGGTATGTCTAACTGCTCTTTGGATTTTGATTTGTGTGAACATTGTGTATATGGGAAGAAAAATTGGGTAAGATTCCCCTCTGGTGCAATGAGGGAAGAAGGAATTTTACAGCTATTTCACAGTGATGTTTTTGGACCTGTGTCGGTCCCATGATTGGGAAAATATGTGTACTATGTCTCATTTATAAATGAATTCTCGAGGAATAATTGGATATATTTCCCCAGGAAGAAATCTGAAGTCTTTGACATGTTTAAAGAGTTTAAGGCTCTTGTTGAGAATCAAACTGAGAAAAGAATTAAGGTTTTGAGGACAAATAATGGCGAAGAGTTATGCGGGAATGAATTTGAAGAGTTTTGTAAGAAGTGCAGTATAGAAAGGCAGAAGACTCTCCATATACACCTCAACATATTGGAGTAGCAGAAAGTATGAACATGATGCTGGTGGAAAAATCAAGGTGCATGCTCAGTGGTGCCGGGTTAGGGCAAGAATTCTAGGCAAAGGCAGTGGGTATTGCATGTTACCTGGTCAACAGATCACCCTCATCAATGCTGGATGAAAAGACTCCAAAAGAGGTATGGACTGGTAAGAAACCTTCTCTCACACATCTCAAGGTATTTGGCTATGATGCATATGTTCATGTTCCAAAGGAAAACAAGAGTAAGCTAGATAAGAAGGTTGAAAAGTGTATCTTTATTGGATATAAAGATGGTCTCCAAGGTTATAAGTTTTGGAACCCAGAAACTAAGAAGGTAGTGTATAGACGAGATGTGGTATTTAGAGAAATGAAGGATGTTGTTAAACAATAAGTCCTACCAAGTAAGGAAGAACCAGAGAAAACAAAGTTTGATTTAAAGGATGATGAATCAAACTCTACAGAAGAACAAGAATCAGAGGAAGAAGAAGATCCTCATACTCCAACATTGAGGAGATCGGTTCGAGAAAGAAGGCTACCGGAAAGGTATACTCTATCTGATTTCCGTTCAAATTTTTCTTTGTCTATTATTGATAATGATCCTAGAACTGTCAGGGAGGAAGTAGATTCAGAGGATGGAAATATCTGAAAAAATGTCATGGATGAAGAAATAACAGCCTTGGATAAGAATGAGGCTTGGGATCTAGTGGAGTTGCCGACTGGAAGAAATCCCATTGGCAAAAAATGGGTATTTAAAAATAAGCTGAATGCAGAAGGAAAAGTGGAGAAACACAAATCTCGGTTAGTAGCAAAGGGTTATTCCCAGGTTAAGGGAATTGATTTTGGTGAGATTTTTTCTCCTGTTGCCAAGTTAACCTATATACGATTTTTGTTATCTATTGTTGTTGCATTTGATTTTGAAGTAGAACAGATAGATGTGAATACTTCATTCCTACACGAGGATTTGGAAGAAGAAATCTATATGAAGAAACCAAAAGGTTATGATGTGAAGGGAAAGAAGGAGTTGGCATGCAAGTTCAAAAAGTCCCTGTATGGATTAAAACAATCACCAAGTATGTGGTATAAAAAATTCGATACTTATATGCTAGGACTTGGATTCACAAGAAGAAAAGAGGATCACTATGTGTATTTTAAATTAATTGGTGATCATTTGATTTATTTGGTCTTGTATGTGGATGACATGTTGTTGATAGGAAACAACAAGGAGATTATCCAGGATGTGAAAATTCAGTTGTCCTATAAATTTGACATGAAGGATCTCGATGCTTCAAATTTCATTTTGGGCATGGAAATTAAAAGAGATCGGAAAAAGAGTAAACTCAGGTTAAATCAGAGAAAATATGTCGGGACAATATTGTAGAGGTTTAATATGCAGGAATGTAAACCGGTCAAGGTTCCTATTACTGTTGGTGTAAAGTTATATGCGGATCAGCGTCCCAAGACATAAGAAGAGGAGGAGGACATGTCTCGTGTTCCATATGTGAGTGCAGTTGGTAGTTTGATCTATGCAATGGTCTATACTAGACTGGAAATTGCACATGGAGTGGGATTTTTGAGCAGGCATATGCCAAAACCAGGGAAGGAGCATTGGACAACAGTAAAAAAGGGTTTTCAATTATTTGCGTGGCATTGCTAGCTATGGATTGTGCTACCAAGGAAGACTAGGATTGGACAGAGTGGTGTATATACATGGATTTGTGGATGCAGACTGGGATGGAGATCTGGATCGTAGGATATCTATAAGTGGGTATGTGTTTAACCTGTTTGGAGGAGTGATAAGTTGGATGATAAAAAGATAGGTTGTAGTGGCACTTTCAACTACAGAAGCTAAATACATGGCAACCACTCATGCAAGTAAGGAAGCAATATGGTTACAAAGATTGTGTTCAGGTATTGGGTTGGTAGAAGAAGTTGTAAGGATAGTTTTTGACAGTCAGAGTGCAATTTTTCTGGTGAAGAACCTGACTTATCATTCAAAGACAAAGCATATTGATATTCAATATCACTTTGTGAGAGAAATGGTTGAAGAAAAGAAAGTATTGTTGATGAAGGTGGACACTTTGAAGAATGTTGCAGATTCATTAAAAAGAGCTATGACCACTGAGAAGTTATCTTGGTGTAGAGGATCCATGGAAATTGTTTCCCTAGATTGTTGACTATGTAACCTTGTAACCCCCTGTATGCAAAGAAAAGTGTCTCATTTTTTCCTCATTTTTTGTGTTGCCTCGATTTTTGTGTCCATTGTTGGGCGGTTTTTCAACACATGTTTTTTTTTTCCGATGGTTTTCTATTTCTAGTTGAGGAATTAGGGTTTTTGACTAATAGAGACCACTGGGTTAGGGTTTTAGATGTCGATGGATCCTATATGTATATTGTATTGTAAACAATGTATCACTATGAATGAATATAGGTTGTTACCTCCCACAAATACCATAATATAAACACTCCCTCCTATCTAGGGAGGTATTAACATGTAGCATCATCATAACCACACAGGATATTTGATGAGCAACATCACCACCATCAGTATCATCTAATAGCATCTTGACATAAAAAATATATCATCAACTGCATCATCTCTAGGGGCCATACTCCATCTGAGTAATTGACCATGATGTTGAATAAGTCAGGTAGCGCACTCAATAGAGTGTCTCCAATAAGTCACTCACTCAACAGAGTGATACAAGGACCATTCTTCTAATCCAGACATATGTCCTAGAAGAATTATTGTATTAACAGATGTTAAATGCCACACAATGGATACAAGAACCATCCTCTCCACTGTATCATCTCTAAGTCGTACTAGCATGATGTGAATGCATCATATCTAAGTTGTACTGGCATGATGTTGAGTATCGTCTACATCATCTCTAAGCTGTACTAGCATGATGTGAATGCATCATATCTAAGTTGTATTGGCATGATGTGCATCATCTCTAAGCCGTACTAGCATGGTGTTAATGCACCATATCTAAGTTGTACTGGTATGATGTGAGTCACCTGCATCATCTCTAAGTTGTACTAGTATGATGCTACTGCATCATATCTAAGTTGTACTAGCATGATGTGACTCAGACCTATGCATCATCTCTAAGTGGTACTAGCATGATGCTAATCAATCATATCTAATTTGTACTAGAATGATGCGTCTCAGGACATATGTATCATATCTAATATGTACTACCATGATGTTGAAGCATCATATCTAAGTTGTACTAGCATGATACACATCAACAATCTATCAACCTAGACCATTCTCCATGGGGAGAATGTATGTCCATCAACACTCCCTCTTAATCAAGGGAGAAATCTCCACGAGTCCCAGCTTTTCCCTCAAGTATGAAAAAATTATATTTAATAGAGGCTTCATCAAGATATCAGTTGTGTGCTCATTAGTGAAGATGTACTGGAGAATCACTTCTCCCTTCTGGACTTTATCATGGAGAAAATAGTACTTAATCTCAATGTGCTTCAGCCTGTCATGGAACACGGGGTTCTCTAAAAGCTTCACACAGCTCTGATTATCACAACGTATCACAGTCAAATCCATCACCTGATCAAATAGTCTAGAAACCAGCTTATGAAGCCATATTGCTTCCATACAAGTTGTTTAGGTGCATAGGGGGGTTAGAGAGGGGGTACAGTGCCCTCGAAAAAAAAAATTGCCTCGAGAAACGTGTCACATATTTAGGTGGTTTTTCGGCACATGGTTTTTTGCCGATGGTTTTCTATTTCCAGTTAAGGAATTAGGGTTGTTGACTAATCTAGGTCATTGGGTTAGGGTTTTGGATGCTGCTGGTTCCTATATGTATATTGTATTGTAAACAATGTATCACTATGAATGAATATAAAATATGATGGTTTTCCTAGTTTGGGTTTCCAGGGGAAAAATCTCTGTGTAATGTTTGTATTTTCCATTGTATCTTTTCTGTTCTTTTACTGAAAATCTATTTGCAGTAAATATTGTACAAGGTTAAAATCTACACAAGCATCACAAGCTACAATATACTCTGCTTCTGCAGTGCTTAGAGCCACATAATTTTGTTTCCTTCTATCTCATGATATCATAGCAGAGCCCAAACTAAAACATACACCAGAAGTACTATTTGTGTCATCTTCACTCCCTGCCCAATCTGAATCAGTAAATCCATGCAGTTGTACATCACTGTTTGAGGTATATCTCAAAACATAGTTTAACATTTCACGAATATATCTCAAAATGTGCTTTGTAGCTATCCAATTCTCATGTATAGGTTCCACCTATAATTGGCTCAACGTTTTTACAACAAAGCAAATATCCGACCGGGTATTCACAAAATACATCAATGAGCCAATCAAATCTCGATACAGGGATGAGTCTACTGGATCATAAACAAATTCTCTCAACTTCCTCATATCTATCACCATGGGAGTTGCCATGGATTTGAAATCCATCATCCCAAACTTCTGAAGGATCTTTACAACATACTCCCTTATCCTAGGAAGATTTCACCACGCTTCTTCCAAACTTCTAGTCCCAAATAATGATGCATGAGACCAAGATCCTTCATATCGAATTCAAAGTCTAGCTCCTTCTTACACTGAATAACAAGAGGCTCTGCACCCGTCAGAAATAAATCATCAACATGTAGTAGTAGTAGTATCACAAGTGCATCATTCACAACCTTGTAATAAAGGTTTGGATCAACATAGCTCTTGGAAAATCCAAGTCTCTTCAAGTAATTGTCAATTCGTGCATACCAAGGTCTTGGAGCTTTCTTGAGTCCATACAAGGCCTTCATTAATATGCATACATGGGTTTCTCTTGGGTGTACCTCAAAACCTTAAGGTTTCTCTATGTATACTTCTTCATCAATTAATCCATTGAGAAAACCCTAAGGGGAGGAGGCTCATTCCGGTGTAGCTAAAGCTAGGCCTCATGCTCCTCCCTCTTTCCTTAAGACTCTTTGGCAAAAACAACTAGCTATAAAACATAAATCTATGGCTGAAAAGTGTTGTTTGGGGCCAAGGCTTTTCAAACCCTAAGAATCAAACCCTAGGTGTAAAATTAATTAGACCTAGGACGTCTTCTTTCTTCAATTTATGTTTCAAACTAGCTCAAGAAAAAGAAGAACTAGTGTAGATATGGCTAGGCTAGATTCCTCTGAATCAAATGGCTAAACAAGTCTTTATCATGGGGACATGAAGCAAGGACCTACTTGTGTGCTTGCTCCCTAGGGTTTCAATGATTAAGCATAAAAATAACAATGTAACCATACATGTAAGAATTTTAAACTACAACCATTCAATCAAGAAGTTTTGTATGAGAAAAACACTTACAAATNNAAGATGAGCTTATCAAACCCTAGTTGTAACACCTTCCAATGATAAAAACACCATATGCATGCCAAAGATAATCCTTCCAAGTGTAGCACCTCAACTCCAAGAGCCAATAACAAGACAAAAAGACTAAAGAGAAGTCTCTCACAAGAGAGTGAGTTATGTTATTTTAAAAATGAGGCTCAACGTCCTCAATTTATATCATCCAAATGACCTTGAATTACAAAATAGGTCATTAAAAACAGCCGACAAGGCTAACTTAAAAATATTCCATTATTTGTCACATCAAATGCTAAAATGTCAAAGTAAGATCTAAAAAGGGAGACGTCAGGCCCCTCTGAGGGAGACGTTGGCCCTTTTTGGGCATCATCAGCATCCAGAAGGCAAAACGTTGGCCCCTCTGGGGCTCCTACAGGCTACCACACGTGCCAAATGGTCCAAGCACACTGCCACATCCTCCAAAAAACGTCCAGCCTGCCCTGGGTGGCGTCCTGTCCATCAAAGCCATCATCTCATTTGCAAGGGGTGATCCCCCCTAGGTAGATCTATGCCAAAGTGTCCTGGTGAGGGCGTCCTTCTGTCTTCTTCATGCAAGGGCTCATCATGACGTTGTCCTGCCTTTGCCATCCCAGCAACCATCTAATGGGATCTTTATCCCCATGGAGGTCCGAGCTAATCATCTCCCCATGTGTATCGGTCCTCTGGTACCTGTCCACCGGGTATGGTCCTGCACATCAAAAACTACGCCCTCCATGGGCTCATCAGTCCTAGAGATCATAGCAATGCAAATCATATTTCATCATTAAAGTTATCAAATATATGCATGAAATCCCTAACATATCATCTAAGAGCTCAAAGATATTACATAGATCTACTATACAAAGCTAAGGAAACCGACATAATAACCTATTGGGCTAATACCCACAAGA
>ML799945.1:94212-111576 GCA_009831015.1 Picea engelmannii | reverse complement strand
TCACTCATGTCCTAACCAATATGGCCATAGTCAAACACAATGCACATCATAAGAATCCATCCAAGACTTATCGATGACTCATCCCTAGATCATGCCTCTACCACCATCATATGTGCATTCCCTTTTCTCTATATGTATCACTAAAGATGGAAAATGCATGATTCGTGTTTAACTCATTTCCTAACAAATATGCCACTTTGGTCATTGTCAAACACGATCAATGTCATAAGAATCCATCCAAGCATATATTAAAAAAAGGATGTTTCCAATTTTATTATTCATTCTTTCATTTTTCACACCATACTCTAATTTAAGAGATGCATAGATGTTGAAAAAAAAGAGGTGTACTTAGGTAAACAACTACCTATACGATGAAAAACTGAAACCTTTGAGAGTGTGTTGGTGTAATTCAATCCTCCATTTTTCTTAAGAAGAAAACAAAAAGAATATAATAAAAATGAGGAAATGTTTATTCCTCTATTGATCCGGATTTATGAGTAGATTGAAATGAACAAAAAAATGAATACAATAACAAAGAGATAAGAAGAACAACAACATATATCTAGTGAACAATAACTTCTATTAAATAAAAAAAATAGGTTGAAACTATGAAACTGCAGAACAAAAAACAACTGGCTCAAATGGTGGTAGCTATCTTTGAGAAGAGATGTGACTGCTACGTGCATTCGTATGAGCAGAAATCATCACAATGAGGCTCTAGAGGCCTTTTTAACATTAATCATTAATTCCAAACCCTAGACATCGAAAAATCTAACACTAGGAGATGAAACACCAAAATTTATGTGGGCCTCGATGGGTAAGTTGGTACCTCAACTTCCCGTGGTCGTAACTTTTGAATACGACCTCCATTTTAGGCACGTGATAGCCCATTGGAAAGGTATTTTCAAGAACTACACATTATGTTTTCAAACTATGACTTTGTCTATATTTTGACTATGGAAATCCAAGAAAACATTGTTTAGGGCCCCAAAACGGCCCTGGAAGTACAAAAAGATGTACTGACATGAAAGCTTCCAAAATAAGCCAGTTGGATTAGGTGGGAGACCACCAATATCCATCTGGAAGCTGTGTAGGGCTTCAGACAACCCTGGAAGTGTAGAACCCACAGTTACAAATAATTACAAAAGAACGTGATGAACTAACACTGTCAAAAGGAGCCAGTTGGAATAGGTGGGTTGCCACCAATCTCCACCTGAATCAGTCCTCCCCCCTTAGGAAGCAATGGTCTCCATTGCGTTGAGTGCCCCATTAGGTGAGGAAATTTCTGTTGAATTTGTCCCTGGGTGATCCTTTTTTCTTTGTGTAGGAGTTGCCCTGCCTTGACAACCTAATAAAGCTAGATCCTCAGTTGGTGAGTGCCCTTGAACTGTGTGTACACTATCTGATCAGTGGATGCTTGTTCCATGCCGTCAAGGTTGATCTTTGTTGGTGTCAATTGTTTTGTGATCTCTAAGGTGTCCAATAATGGTGGAAACTATGGTCGGAGGAGGTCCACATTGAACACTGGGTGCAAGCTAAGGAAGGGGGGAGTGTTGAGCTCAAAAGAATTGTCTCACACAACCTTGTTGATAGTTTAAGGAACATAGGGAAGTGGACAGAGCTTTCGATGGGGCCTTGTAAGGAAGTATTTCTACAAATGTAACTAGACCTTATCTCCCACTTGAAACTTGTGCGGTACCTGGTGTTGATAATGGAGCTTCTTGTACTTAGCATTAGATTTCTACAAAATATCATAGACCTATTGGTGGATGTGTTGAATCTTCTCAATGAATCTGGTGGCTTTGTCAACCTTAGACTAAAAATGGGAAGATTATGTCTATGTAGTTGCAAGAGTTAGTGCAACATCAATGGGACCCAAGGGTTGGAATCCCAACCCCACATGAAATGGGCTATGGTTGGTGAAGCTATGGAGAGCCATGTTGTAGTTGTGTTGAACATAGGGAAGACTCTGATACCATGTACGTGGATGCTTAGAGTTATACATGCGCAGGATGTGCAAATCATTTGATTGACGATCTCTTTCTGGCCATCAGTTTGAGGGTGGATGGCATTGGATTTAGTGAGTTTGGTGTCCGATAGTGACCAGAGACTCAACCAAAATGTGTTGAGGAGCATGTTGTCCCAATTAGAGATAATAGTCTATGGTATCGCAAAATGGACCCACACTCATTCAAAGAAGAGATTGGCAGTATTTTCCACTGTGATTCTCTTCTTGCAGGCTGTGAGAATGGCCATCTTTGAAAATCAATCAATCACCATAAATACACAATCATTTCCTTGCTTGGTGGATAGAAGGTCAGAAATATAATCCATCGAGATGGATTCCTAAGGCCTCTCGGGAGTAGGAAGAGGGGTGTATAAGAGTTGCTTCTTGATGGTTGGATTGGAAATGGAATAGGAAGTGCAAGATCTGATATACTTGCTGACATCTTGTCGAATTTTTGGCCAATAAAAATGTTTTTGTAGAACGACCACAGTTTTCTCCACAACAAAATGTCATGTCGTCTGACTGTAGTGAGCCTACCAAATCAGCTTTGCATGCTCACTTGTAGGAACATAGAGGTGTCCCAAATGGCATAAAATTCCGTCTTGAATGTGAAAATCCATGACATCCGTGCCTGTACCCAAGAGCTGATAGGTTGTGGCGAAGTCAGGATCTTGCTGATAAATTTGGGGCCACTTAGATGCCTCATTCCCACAGGAATGGAGCATGGTGGTGAGTGCAGCCACGAGAGGTCAACTAAGGTAGTCAATGACACAATTTGTGCTCCCTATATTATACATGATGTTGATATGGAACTGTTGCAGGTATGTGGACCACTTCTCATGGAGGTCGTTCTAGAATTTCTGTTGTGTCTGTATGAACTGCAAAGGCTTGTGATCAGTGTGGATGATTGTATCCTTTCCCATAATGTAATGTTTCCATTGATGACGGGCTTGTACAATGGAATACATTTCCTTATCATAGGTGGGGTATTTCCAGATAGTATTTGAGAGTGTCTCACTATGGTATGCTACCATATGACCATGCTGAGTGAGAACTGCACCTACATCATAGTCAGATACATTAGTCTCAATCTTGAATGGTTGTTGTAGATCGGGTAAGGAGAGTACTGAAGTTGAGCACAAGAAATGTTTCATATCATCAAATGCTCGTTGTTGTGCCTACCCCCACACGAATTTTTCCTTGCCACCTCCCTTGATCACCTGGCTAAGGGCCCATGCAATATGGGAGAATCCCAACATGAACCATCAGTAGAAGTTGGCAAGTCCCAAGAAGCTCCAAAGCTTGGTTAGTGTGGTCAGGGCTGGCTAGTCACGAATGACTTGGATCTTAGTTGGATCCACATGTACTTGTTATAACCCTAAATTGCACCACACATGCTTACCTGGCATCAGGCTAACTCATATCCCTTCATTGCCAAAACATCTGCTGAACAACTCTTTGGAAATCCTCTTGGGTCAAGGCCCACACGCCCTAACCCATTACTGCATGCGTGTGCACGCTAGCTGGCTCACTACAGCCCGCGTGTACCTAACAAAGCACAAAAAGAGGAAAGTTGTTGATGGAACAAAAAGATATGGGTCAGTTAACTGAAACTCCCGACCATGCATGGCCGAGGGTTCATCCAAAACCCTAGCTCCTTCTAGCCTATAAAAGAAGGGGTAGGGGTACCATTTGGAGGAGGAAAAAATATAGCGAAGAAACTCTGCCCATTTACGTAATCCATTATCCCAACCCTTTAGCCTTTCCTCATGCCAAAGGAGATTTAACGCAAAGTAGTTGGAGGACAGAAGAGGAGGATCCCAGGATTAGGTTCAAGGAGTGGTGGCCGGTCTCAGCTTTGATTGTAAGTTGATTCATTTTTCATTAATAAAAGAATACTTTTCCCATCCCAATGCATGAGTTATATATAATTTGATGAATTTATGCTTGATTTCTAACCCTTGAGTAGAGAAGTAGCATGCATGCATAGTTGGTATTTGTCTTGATTGCAGGTTATCTGTGGAAGGAGCAGTGCAAGAAAGTGGTCAAAATGCAATGGAGGATCTACATCGAACGCCGGTAAAAAGGTTAGTGGTTCTCTTCATGTAGTTACTGTGAAAGAGGGGTTTTAATCTTGGGTTGTAGGATAAAAAGTAATTTATTTTCGGTCAAAATTTGCATGAAAGTATGACCCTAGTTTGCTAGTCCGTAGGGTATTTTTCCCAACAACAGAGTTGGTGACCATACTGGGGAAGAAACTCTTTAGGGTTTCCGGATTTAGTTGAGTTTTTGGGTAGTTTAAAAGATTAGATTTTCTGTTTTTCTTTGTCTGTCTGTTTTCTGTTAGGTATGAGCTAGCAGGGAGCCTGGTTCTTTAAACCAATTTTCCCTGACTATTGCTTGACGGTAGTTGTTGGGACACACAGAGGTACACACGGCCTGCAGAAGGCCTGCACGCGTGTGCCCACGCCCTATCCTCTTACAGCCCGCGTGTGAACTCTAGCTGTAGAGATAAAAATAGCGTGTAGGAGTTCAAAGAACTTTAGAGGCAGCCCACCTCTTCCCTGTCAGAATTATACATTCTCAGGGGGTTTTCTGGAATCCTGTCTGGGTCTTGCTAGTTCACAGTCCTGTCTCAGATTGCTTTTTTCACCTTATTATTCCTTGCATTATTTTTTCTTTTCTGTTAAAAAAAAAGCATCCAAGCCTTCAAGGGACCCTGGTTGTCAATACCAGAGGCCTCTTCCTAGTTTGGACTGCCTATTTTTATCTTTTTCTTAGAATTTATACATACACATGGCCTGTACAAGATCAGCTCGCGTGTACACGCGTCTTGTTTCAGCTCAGCACGCGTTCACACGTGCGCTATTTTAGTGATAGTTGCGTGCTTGACATGATACTTTTTGTTCAGGGTGGGGAATTCATCCCCTCCTTTGATGAGAAGTATTCCTCTCAGGTGTTTGAGTCTAGGGTTGAACAGTCAGTAGGTTAGGTCATGTTACCCTTAGCCTGCTTTTTCTCAATTGACAGTTGAACAGAAAATATAAAAAAAAAATACTTTTCTTTATGGTTTTTAGGAAAGCTTAAGAGTCTTTGTTTTCTTTATTGCCATTGTGTGCCTTTACTCTGATTCTTTGCGATCTATGCTTTAAACCATACTTTGTCTTTCTTGGTTTTGTTCTTATCGGTATTTTCCCTTTGTTGCTTTATTAGTGCTTAAATAAAAAAAAAAAAAATCTTTTTTTCATTTTCTTCTTTGTTTAAAGAGTGTGTTTCTGCATCATTAGATAGGGAGAAGTCTTTTGGTTCATAAGTTTTTGCAGTGCATTTAGAGCATAAGTAGCTCATAGTCGAGCAAAATTCCTTTATGTTTGCTGCATAAAATCTTAGAAAAAAATTGAAACGAAAAAGAAATCTTTCTTTGTGAAAAGTTGCTGAAAATTTTGCATTGAGTAAAAGTCTTTTGTTTCCAGTTTTTTTTTCATTCATTTTTTCTTTCGTCTTTATACACCATTAGTTTCACCTCCATACCCTTTGACATAAGAAAAATCCTTAAAAGCAACAATAATTTAAAATCTATTAGACTTTTTGTTTGTAGGGTTCACAAACTAGTTCAGGACTAGGGTCTTGGATTAGGTTGGAGAGGAAACTCTCCAAGGCCATTCAAAACCAAACATTAGAGTCTTTGATAGGGAGTGTAGAAGTCCAGTTTCATGGAAGTTATACGGGACCCCCCTCTAACACAGGGGATAAACACGAGGTTGCATGCGGAAAGGTAGCAGAGATAACCCCTCCAAAGCCGGACCAATCGTAGTGGAGAACACATATCGAGGGCTTGTTTTGGGATTCCGTCATTTGCACTTTCCACGGGGCTTCGTGGGTCTCAAATCCGTTCAAGGTCCTCAGTTGTCTTCCGGACCATTTTCTCTCGATACCCTTGACATGTTTCGGGCTTGATACCCTGCTCATTGTGGTCTACCCGACTTTTGACTGTACCTGCCTGGTGATTGTTCGCGTGCTGGCAACCTAGTTGCCAATCTTTTTTAGGGACATACACGGGTGACTGCAGGGGTATACCGCGGTACCTAGGAAAAACATCGGGCCATGCTTTGCAGAGTATACCTGGAGGGTGCTTTCGTGTTCGAGTTGCACTTGCACCGGTAAGTTGCTCTAGTGTTGGTTGTTGTAACTGTTCTTCCAACTAGTTTAGTGATTTCTTGTCTTATCTCTTAGGGGATTCTTTTAGTGTGTGTTACTTTTTGAACATGTAGAATACCTTAGCATGTCATGGATCTTCTCACACAGTGGAGGATCTCGATCTCCACTGATCACGAAGGCTTCTGGGCCTACCGCCGGTTATACTGGAGCCACCCCCGCCACCATTGAGGCGGAAGCTAGACCAACAAGGGTCTTTCGAAGCGACCGGGTTACAAACCTTTGTGCCGAAACAACTCCCAGAGGAGTCAACTGCCAATTTTGGCTCAGTTGAAACCCCAACCATTGATACCTGGCCATCGGTTATTGTACCAATCCAATTTTACGAAATCTTGTTAGTGCCTCACACAGCTATGGAAACAAACACTGTTACTTCTTCTGGGAATTCTTCCATTCCCACCACAGTTGCTACCACATGAGAAGCATCTCCTAACTTGCCATCGTTAGTCTGAGCCACCATGGTCTCAGCCACAACTACGTCGCACAGTGGACCGACCCCGTCTATGGCGGCGGCCACAACCCCCTTCACACCTAGTGCGATAGGCCCTCCGTTCTCATACAGAATGCCTAGTTCGGGAACAAGTCCTACACTCACTTACTCCACTTTACAGACTTTGGTTCTGGTGGCAAGGAGCTCTAACGCTCCTCTGCAAGGTCAACTTGGGGGCACTCCTGTCCCTTTTAACGCTTTTCCTTATGCTGGAGGTCATATCCCTCCTTCGTCCCCTTCACTTGGTGGTCCGCATCCACAGTCCGCCGGGCAACCTGCACACACTAGTTTACTTGAAGCAGGGAGTCAAGGAACACCTGAACACAGTATGCCAGTAGGTTCGTCACCGTTTGTTTGGAACAAGACGTTTGGTAACAACACTTTCTCATCCACCGCTTTCCCATATGGGGGCAATCCTATTTTTGGACAGTCTACTCCGGTGCAGGGTACTATTCCTACGCCAGGGGCACATATAGCAGGACCTTGGAACTCAGGACAAGGATCCATTCCCTCCTCTAGAATGTCGTTCTGGGGTAATTCTTTCCATAGTCAATGGAACCCTGGACAAACTACTATGCCTCTCCCATCAGGACCGACATGGGGTAATCCTTCCCAAAGTCCTTCGAACACGATGCATGCCCAACACCCAATGTCCTTTATGGGAAATCAGCCGATGAAGTCTTCGTAGATGAAAAATCCTTATGCTGGTCAGGGCCATGGTTTCTACCAGAATCCGGGCCAGCAGCCAAACTTTTCCTGGCAACCTGGTGCCAGTCAAACTCCAGGACCCTTTTTCCCAGGTTATCAATAGCAACCCAAACTACCATTCCTGGCGACTTTACACTTGCCAAATTTGACAAGGTTGTTAAATGATCCTATTTGTCACGATCCAAGTTGGCCTCCTATGCCAACGAAGTTGCCTTCGTACATTCCAAAGTTCGAGGCCAAGCCTAATGAAGATCCAGGTGATCATGTGACTACCTTCCATATTTGGTGTTCATCTAACTCATTGAAAGATGACTCCATACAACTGCGATTGTTTCAACGTACTCTTATCGGGAGTGCCGCGAAATGGTACATCGAGCTCAACCGCTCAAGATACTCTTCTTTTGGCGAACTGGCGATGGCCTTCCTTAACCATTTCCAGTTACCTGTGAGATACGACGCTGGCACAAAGCTACTTGCTAATTTCGAACAGACAACAATGGACCATATATCTGATCATATCTAAGAGTGGAGACACCGGAAGAGTCTAATCAAAGTACCAGTCCCACCAACATTCCTACTTGAGTGGTTCCTTAAGTCTTTGGTCCCACAATTATCCAAAGACGTCACAACTTTAGGAGTTTTCTCCGAAGAGGATGCCATCATGAGGGCTCAACAGTTTGAGCTCATCTATTCTCAGTCTGGTTTATTATACAACATCCTGTTGGATGCACCACGATCGATACTGGATAAAACTAGACAGAGAGCGGGACCACATGTCGATGGTATTGTTGGTTCAGCACAAACCAAGCTCGCTGAGAAATTGACAAAATAGTTGCAACAGTTATCTATCCAACACACAGCGGCCAGCCAGACTACTGCTTTGGCTGCTCCTCCTACCCAAACGTTGGAAGTACACTCCATGCAGTCGACTAACCCAAAGGCCACCTAGCAGCCTGAAGGGAAGAATAAAAAATGAAAGAAGGTTAAGGGGGATAAAAAACCCACTGAGAATGCTGGCGGGGACACTACAAAAAAACGGAAGGTGAGGTATCCGTGCAAATTGTGTGTGGAAGACCACCCGAACCATATTTGTCCTCAACTTGCAGAGGCCTAAAAGTTTGTCACACAGCAAAAACAAGCAGTGTTGACTAACCCTTTTCAACATGGGCAAAATTTAACTCAAGCCTCTACAAGTGCAGAAGGGGGCAGCCAGGAAACCTGCCCTCCTCCAAACAATCCCTCATCCGCGAACGTATATATGGTTAGGGGTGATGCTTTCATAACGACTAGAGCACATGACTATAGTAAACCAAGCACTTTTGAGAAGGGTAAAGAAGCTGAGCTCCCATCTCTTCCTCTACATATTGAGAAGACGTTGGGAGAAACAATGACACGCATTTCGAAGGGTGCATTTAAGAAAGCTTCTAACAACCCAAATGCAAGGGCCGCCCATAATTACTCCGTGGTGGAGGATTTATCACAAACCCCTTGTGCGATGTCTGCTTTGGAAGTCCTCCAAAGTTGCCATGCTCAGAGGAAAGCCTTGTTAACGACTTTGGGCTCTACTGATACTTGTAATCCGGGTACCATCATGTTAGATACAACCGACTTAAAACCTCATCTGCCTTACCACGTAGTGTTTTAGATAGTAGTGGCCCATCCCACGAAAACTTTTACACAGAATATCTTTCGCACAGTGGTCGACGAGGGCACCTCGACATGCGTTATGTCGTTAGCATGTTGGAAGGCCATTGGCCAGAAAGGCTTTGTCTCCATCACCTACTCTCCTTACTGCTTTCAATGGTCGTTCTTTCCGACCACATAGCATTGTTCCTTCTTTCCCTGTGCAGTTAGGAGGGAATACCATGTGTGTCGAAGTAGAGGTCGTCGATGCTCTTCTCAACTATAATATCTTGTTAGGATGGAGTTGGACTTCTGCTATGCAAGCTGTGGTTGCTACAGTTTTCTGAGTCTTGTTGTTTCCACACGAGGGTCGGATAGTGACCATCGATCAATTGTCCTTCTCTAGACCTGACCCAGCTTTGGGGGCATCCACGGTTCCCATGATTGATAATCCTCAACCAGGTGTCATTAACGTAGGAGTTGGTTTGTGCCCATCCTTGATGGGTACCTTTGATTACCTACCTCCTCATGACGATGTCAAGTTTATATCTAATCACCATAAGGTTGAGATTTTTCAAGTTTCGTCATTCCGCACGACTTACTTTGAGGATCCTTGGATTCTTCCTTCCCCATCAGCCATGATGGATGAGACAGGGCACCCCGACATGTCCATGCCCTTGTCAGCCGTTGAAGTAGCGTACTCGTTAGCCTAGCAAGCTTCAGCTAACCCTGATCCGACTCCCGCACAAGAGTTAGATCCACTTCCAGAGCCTATTTGGGCTCAGGGTTCTCTTTCTAACATTGATTCGTTAGACTTAGCCTTGCCTTCTGACGAAGCAGTAATTGAAGCAATGACTAGTCCGGACAAACCTTGGGAAGATCTTCATCACAGATCATATTTTCTCCCAGAGTTAAGCCGAATCGAAGCAGGAGAATTCACTGTTACCATAATGGGAGATCAACCATGTCCTATTAATCTCTTAGCTACACAGGAAATTTATGCTGAGGGAAATATGGCGACTATCATTGAAACTATACCCATCAACATCTCCCAAAACCCTGGCATCGTGGAGAATGTTTTCGTTGGAATTGACTACTCCCCCGGAGAGATTCAACTCTATACAAATCTTTTTAAAGATTTCCGCGACATTTTTACCTGGTCTTACGAAGAGATACCTGACATTGACCCACAAAGTGTCGATCATGGGCTAACTTTGTTGTTTTTCAAGCTCGCTTTGAGATCCAAAAGCAACATCCAGGGAGACTACATTTATGCTTTTCGATCTCGTCTGGATTAACTGAGAAAAGTAACCATTATGGAGTCTTCTTTAAGCCCTTTTTAGACTCCTTAAATATGAAAAGATTGCCAAGTGACCTTGTTTCTTCACACTCGTTAAATTGGTCCAGAAGAACATTCCTTAAACGAGTCTCCTTTTAAGCCCTTTTCAGACCCTCTAAAAATGAAAAGATTTCCGAGTGATCTTGTGACCTTTCACGCTCGTTAAACTGAAATTTGAAGTCACGTCTGTCTGGTGGTAGTTTACCCCTTTTTTGGTCTGGACGGTCAACTGTACGAACAAAGGTATACTCTATCGAATTCCCATTCTTTAGAAGAGTACTCTCAAGTATAATTTTATTCCTTTTTTGGGCCTGAGGGACTAAATTTACGAAAAAGGAACCCCCACAAAGTCCATACTTAAGCTCTTTTCAGACTCCCTAAAATTGAAAAGATCGTCGAGTGACCTTATTCTTTCACACTCGTTAAATTGGTCCAGAATAATATTCCTGACGGAGTCCATAGTTAAGCTTTTTTTAGACTCCTTAAAAGTGGAAAAATAGCCGAGTGATCTTGTCCTTGTCACACTCGTTAAAATGGTTTTGAATTGACGTCTAATTGGTGATAGTTTATCCCTTTTTCAAACCGACTAGACTATTGTCAAAAAAGGTACCCCAGCGGAGTCTCATTTTTTTCTTTTTCAGACTCTCTAAATATGAAAAACCACCGAGCTTACCTTCTCTGAGCTCATTAAACTTACATCGAAGGACGTTACCATTGTGTGTTCTATCAACCACATTTGCATACCTTATCCACCAGCCTTGTGACAGTTTGCTTCTGTGTCTTAACACCTTTGGCCGCCAGAGGATTTTCCCCGAGTATCATTTTACCAGAACATCAGTCTTGTCCTTGTGCCTTGATTTTGTATGTTTGCAGTAATCGTTCCTCCATTGTAACGTAATATTCCTTTATTCTTTTTCCAAAATTATAAAAAAGAACAAAAAAATCAAATATACCCCAAAAAGAGGATGGGAAAAGTATTTTCTTTATTGGTAGCATAATGAGTCGCCCTTGGATAAAGCACATTTGTCCATTTGATTATCAGAGTATGGGATGTAGTATGACCTTAGGAATCTTTTCTCACTATATAGAGTTGTGTCCTCCATCATTTGGTTACTCTTCCAAACATATGGAGAGTTTGCGTTGCCTCCTGATTCGTAGACTTATGATTAACATATATGATGCATGAGTCTTATCACTTGTCGTGCTATTGTCCAAGGGAAGTTTGTCACTAAGCCTGAGTCGGCCCCTCTGCAATATGTCTCTTGTCTACATACCTGACCATCCTGAACGTCCAATCAAGTCTTTGTTCGAAATCACTGAAGCCTTCAGTCCGATCATCAAGATTATCAAGTCCATAATCGATGAGCCATCGAAGACCTCTGGGTAGTGCAGTCGCACACTCATATTACATTCCTACCCAAGTTTTAGAAGATTTTGAAGTTGTTTCTCGAGCTCTGAAGTACATCCGTCAGATCGAATCAGCTTCTGGAAGATGGGTAGTCTATATGCATATCTTTCTGATTTCGAGATGTAGCTCCGCTGTGTATTATTCGCGGCTACTCTTTATAGTTATTTGACATGGATCTACAGTGTATTTGATTGGTAGCCATGGTTCTATTTTATCCCGAGCATGGGTATGCCTGCCTCAGTGAGACATTTGTTATTTTGCAGATGGCACCTCCTGGTTCCTGATCCTTGGGCTCACTCATTCAGCACATCAGTAAAGATTGGTAAAAGATTAGTAATGTATTTCAGCCATCAGATGCTCTTCTGACCTCACACATTAGGGGGCATCTGTTATAACCCTAAATTGCACCACACATGCTTACCTGGCATCATGCCAACTCATATCCCTTCATTACCAAAACATCTGTTGAACAACTCTTTGGAAATCCTCTTGGGTCAAGGCCCACGCGCCCTAACCCATTACTGCATGCGTGTGCATGCTAGCTGGCTCACTACAGCCCACGTGTACCTAACAAAGCACGGAAAGAGGAAATTTTCTGACAGAACAAAAAGCTATGGGTCAGTTAACTGAAACTCCCAACCATGCATGGCCGAGGGTTCGTCCAAAACCCTAGCTCCTTCTATCCTATAAAAGAAGGGGTAGGGGTACCATTTGGAGGAGGAAAAAATATAACGAAGAAACTCTACCCATTTACGTAATCCATTGTCCCAACGCTTTAGCCTTTCCTCATGCCAAAGGAGATTTAATGCAAAGCAGTTGGAGGACAGAAGAGGAGGAGCCCAGGATCAGGTTCAAGGAGCGGTGGCCAGTCTCATCTTTGATTGTAAGTTGATTCATTTTTCATTAATAAAAGAATACTTTTCCCATCCCAATGCATGAGTTATCTATAATTTGATGAATTTATGCTTGATTTCTAACCCTTGAGTAGAGAAGTAGCATGCATGCATAGTTGGTATTTGTCTTGATTGCAAGTTATCTGTGGAAGGAGCAACACAAGAAAGTGGTCAAAACGCAATGGAGGATCTACATCGAACGCCGATAAAAAGGTTATTGGTTCTCTTCATGTAGTTACTATGAAAGATGGGTTTTAATCTTGGGTTGTAGGTTAAAAAGTAATTTATTTTCAGTCAAAATCTACATGCAAGTCTGACCCTAGTTTGCTAGCCCGTAGGGTATTTTTCCCAACAACAGTACCCCATGTTCATCAACAATGTATCCCAAGTATTGGACCATGTTCATTCCAAAGGAGCATTTTTCCAAGTTGGCATATAGCTTTCATTGCCATAGAGTGCTCGAAACCTGTTGAATATGTTGCATGTGCTCCTCCCAAGTTCAGCTGAAGATGAGGATGTCATCTAGATATACCACCACAAAAGAGTTGGTGAAGGGTCTCAATACATCATCCATCAACCTCATGATTTTTTTTGGTGCATATGTTAGGACAAAGGGCATGACCAACCATTCGAAGAGACCTTTAGATTTGAAAGTTGTCTTCCATAAATCAGTCAGTTCGATGGGAACCTGGTGGTAGCCAGACTTTAGGTTAATCTTGGTGAAGAACTTGCCCTCCTTGATTTTGTCAAGAAGGTTATCAATTCATGGAATTGGGTACCAGTTCCTGATTTTGATTTTTTTTAATGCTTTGTAATCAATCTATAGCCTCCAGGTTCTGTCTTTCTTCTGCACCAGTACAATCGGGCTTCCGCAAGTGGAGGAGTTGGGTTTGATGTGCCCCTTTTGAAGGGGATCTTGGATTTGACACTTTATTTTTTCATTTTCCATTAGTGAGCGATGATAAAATGGTCGATTAGGCAGAGGTGCACCGAGGGTTAGATCAATTGGATGCTTGAATTGGAAGTGCATCGGTACCCTGGTGGGTGAGGAGAAGATGTATCCATACTCTTCCATGATTTCTTCCACTTGCTTCTGCTGCAAAGAGAGGCTCTATGTAGAGGTCACAGATGTGGTGGAAACCTTCTGCTTGCTGTGAGCATAGATCACAAAGAAGATGAACTTAGTGATCTGTGAAATGACCTTACTGCATTGCTTAAAAGAGATTAAAGAAATAGTGGTAGGCGGCTCTACCTCTGGTATCATGTACAATTGTCTACCCAAAGTAATAATAACACTACGGGGTCTAGACTCATACACAACATGTTGCTTCCACAAATATGGTTGTTCTAAAAGAAAATCACAAAATTCAAGGGGAGAAATATCACACAATACCTCATCTTTAAAGGGCTTGATGTTGTAGGGCAGACGACACTATTGGCTGACGCAATGATCTCTTCCTTGGAAAAGCCAGCCGATGGTGTAGGGTTGCGGGTGTGGTGTCATCGACAGTTCCAACCGGTTGATGACCTCTGCTGAGATTAGGTTCTTCTAACTATTGCTATCAATAATGAAATGAAGCGGAGCCCCCTTTACCCACATATGTGAGTGAAAGAGGCGTTCCCTTTCCTCTGGTTCTTCTGGTTCACTTGGCTAGACTTTAGTGGTAGTGGTAGTGGCACTGGGTTTGGCATCGATAATTTTCTTCCCTCCTTCTTGATTTGATTCGGAGTCAAAATCTACCTCTGAATCAGAAGCTTTCATCTCAACCACTAGTGACTTCTTGGAGAGACATTCTTCGGTGTTGTGCCAAGGGATTTTATGGTATTCACACCACTTTCTCATGTCCTTCTTAGACTTCTCATTACCCTTCTTGTGTTGCAGCTTGGACTGGTTATCCTAAGAGTGGCCATCTTTTCTCTATCCCTTTTTTTGTGGGTTGGGGCCACCTTTTCCCTGCTTTGGCTATCAAAAGTTTGCAGATCCAAACTCTCTCCTCTTTTGCTTAAATTTTTGCTCGATCTTAACAACATATATATAATCCATACTCAATGCTGTGATGTCCAAAAAATCCATTTCTGTTTGAATTTATCTATGCAGATAGTCGTGGCATTTGAGCACCAGATTTTGTTCAGAGTCTTTGATACCCAATTTGGTTCACAGGTTATGGAAAATATTGGTGAAATCTGGTACTATCTAGTCCCTTTCCTAACATAGGGTGGTCCATCTTGTGTACTGGTCCTCATAGCTTCCAACAAGGTAGTATTGTTCTTTAACGACATTCTTTAAGGAATCCCATGTGGGGGCAATCACAAATATTTCATATTCCTCTATGGCCCTTTTCTCAAAGAAAGTATCCCACTAGTCCTTAACATGGGGGATGGCCTTGAGGAGTGCAAAAATAATATTTTCCCTATCGAAAAAATTGTCAACCGAAAAATACCCTTTGAGCATATTCAACCATTTATCTCATCATCCTCATATATCAGTCCTTCAAATAATGGAATATCAAAATTTACTTGTACCTTGAAGGGGGTTTCATGGCCGCTTGATGAAGATGTGTCTCCAGTGGGTAGTCGCTGAAGGATCTGTGCAAAGGTGTCCATCATTTCATTCATTTGTCGCACAATGGATTCCTTGAGAAAATTTTTAAAAGGATCTCATGCTCCATCATATTTCTTTTCATCCCCCATGGGTTTTTGTCGGGCTCAGCCGACCGATCTTGCAAAGGATCGACTGGTTCAAGTCCCAACTTCTTGTACCCAGATCTTGTCGGGGACATGCATGAAAGAAAAATAAATGAAGAGAAGACTAATCTGATACCACTGATCTAGATTTATGAGTAGAACAAAATGAATAACATATTGAATACAATAACATAGATATATATATAAGAACAACATATATCCAGTGAACAATAACTTCTATTGAATAAAAAAAATAGGTTGAAACTGTAAAACTGTAGAACTGGAAACAACTTGCTTGAATGGTGGTAGCTATCTTTGAGAAGTGATGTGGTTTCTACGCGCATTAATCTTAGAAGAAATCATTACAATGAGGCTCCATAGGCCTTTTTAACATTACTCATGAATTCCAAAATCCTAGACATCCAAAAACCTAACCCTAGGAGATGAAATGCCAAAAGTTATGTGTGACTCGATTGGTAAGTTGGTACCTCAACTTCTCAGGGTCGTAACTTTTGTATTCGGCCTCCGTTTTAGGTGCGTGATAGCCCGTTTGAAAGGTATTTTAGAGAAATACACATTATGTTGTCAAAATCTGACTATGTCTACAGTTTGACTATGGAAAGCCAAGAAAACATTGTTTAGGGCCCCAAAATGGCCCTGGAAGTAAAGAAATATGTACTGACATGAAATCTTCCAAAGTAAGCCAATTGGATTAGGTGGGTGGCCACCAATCTCCAACTAGAAGCTGTGTAGGGATTCATACATCCCCAAAAGTGTATAACTCACAATTACAAAGAATTATAGAAGAACATGTTGAACTAAAACTGTCAAAAGGAGCCAATTGGAATAGGTGGGTGGCGACCAATATCCACCTGGATCTTATATTTTCCATAACATTGATTTCATTATGTTGTGAACAAAGGACTTCTCTACACAACCTCATATATCACCATCAAAATTCATTAGTTCAATGACTTCTCTTCCTTCAACTTGGTGAGTCACTTTTATAATATTTGGGTAGAAATTGTAATGCCTTGTACTTTGGCCGAAGATTGCTAGACATAATATGTCTTGACATATTTCAATATTTAGGGGGACCCAAATTTATGTTTTGACTCAATATATTATTTTGGTCAGATAAACTATGAGACGTGTATTTTTATTAGGCCGAACAATGTAACCCTAGATAGTTTACATGAATATATAGATTCGATAGAAAAACATAGACATGAGAGAGAAACCAAACTTCAAAGTGAGTTAGTAGAAATGCTTCATAATAAATTTAGATCCTTAGAAGACAATATTCAAAGACATGTAAACAATAAACTATTAGGGTTTGAGACTTACCTGTAGAAAATGTAGTCTATATTACTAGAAATAGAAAAAAGAAACCAAGAACAAAATGATCAAGGCAGGAAGAAGAAGTCAAAGAAAATAGAAATATTAGGGACATTATTAAAAATATAGAAGAAAAATTTATTAAAAATTTGGTCCTAAATAGTTTGGAACACAAATTGGATATCAAACATATCAAAGAGGAAATGAATAAGCTCATAGAGTTGGACCATGAATGTAACAAAGTCGCCTTGAACCTCATAATTTTTGGCATAAAAGAATAGGAAGATGAGGACACATTAGCAACAGCCAAGGAGGAATTAAAAAATAAATCACAAATTGAAACAACTAACCTTATAGAAGCAAAAAGGTTGGGAAAAATAATTGAACATAAATATAGGTTGATTCAGGTTACGGTAAGATCTAATGCCCATAAATATGACATACTTAGTAAAACTCTGAGTGTAAAAGTATCTTGAATGTTTATAAATGAATAACTCATTCCAGAAGATCAAGCTAAATTAAGGAAGGAGGTTCAAAAGGTAAAGGAAATGAGAAAGGAAGGAAAATGGACAATAATTAGGAACATAAAAGATATTATTAGGGATAGAGACCAAAAGGATAACAATAAATAGCAATCCAAGAAAACATTTTAACCAA
>ML799945.1:46110-62839 GCA_009831015.1 Picea engelmannii | reverse complement strand
ATATCACTATTTTCATAGGTGTGTATCACTATCTAGGTGTGTATCACTATTTGGGTGTGTATGGTGCATATCACTATATGTTTGGTTGTGTATCACTACCTAGGTACATATCACTATCTGGTTGCATATCACTATATGTTTGGTTGTGTATCATTATCTAGGTGTGTATCACTACCTAGGTACATATCACTATCTAGTTTCATATCACTATCTGTAGGAAGGCCAGTCTATCTCTCTCTCCTCTCTCTAGCCAGTCTCTCTCTCCTCTCTAGGAAGGCTAATACATGTCTCTCTCCTCTCTCTATCCAGTCTCTCTTTCCTCTCTAGGAAGGCTAGTCTCTCATTGTCTAGGTACATATCTAGGTGTGTATCACTATTTCCATATCCAATCTCCCATTAATGGGCATATATGCATATTCATACACCTTAGGAAAATAAATAGAAACCCGTAGGACTTACTCTATCACAATATTGTATTTTTGTGTCCCTCCTCCCTTCCTACTGACTTACTCATTGGCTTTCTCTTACTTTCTTAACTTGAAATACATTACGCCTCATATTTCTCTTCTCCTCAAAGGCTTGAAATACATTACGCCTAACTTGAAATATTATACACCTTCAATAGGGAAAACCTAAGGGGAAGGGGATGGGGCCCCTTGCTCCGCTTACCCATGTTGCTCGTTCATTATAGTATAGATGATTTTTCTTATATATATGTCTGAATGAAAATGAATGAGAGATAGAAGAAACAGATCCATGGATATTTCTCTATGGTCCCATTTGTTGCAAAGCCTAGTTGATAACTACATAGTTTACCACCATTTGCAATGCACAAAACTTCAATTGGTGGGAGTTGGTTCTTGATGATCATCCCTTTTCTTTTGTGCAATTCCCCTCTTTTAGTAAGCATTCAATATCTCAGTAGATAAACATTTCTCTATGTTCATCCTATTGCTTATACATCATTTGAAACATGCTCCAAGGATCCAATGAATAGCTAAGGTTTGTTGACGATCCTTTGCTAAAATCTCAAGTACAATATGAGTGGTACCTTATAATCGCACTTTCCTTACTTCACATATGGGATTTATATTCCCTACGATGTTAACTACAAGTTTGGTTACACCGCATTTAGTTCGAGTTGGGTGGTGGAGAATTTGATAAGAAATAGCACGAGCTCTCATTCTTTCACCATTGATAGTGCAAAATTTGATTGACTTGTCGATAAATTGTTTTTGTTCACTATCCAACACCCCGATATAGCTCAAAATTTCCTAGAAATTGTATGTGCCCACCCTATGACGCCCCCTAAGTTTTGATGGAAAATCCCCCCCCTTCTCTAGAATTGAAATTATGCAATTGTTTTTCTCCATCCTTCTTCAGACAACTCCCAATCATGCATGAAATTTTTTATTCTCATCCCGCCAATCTAGATCATGCAATATATGCATGACACCTAAGAGAGAAATGCTTTGTTCCCCCTACCTCTCGATAACGCAAAAGGGTTGTTTAAAAGGTTCTCCCTATCGGTTCACAAGGTTATACCATAATTTGTTACAACGATCAACCAAGGAAATAAACAAGTCATTGATTGTAGTTGAATTTGATTAGGTTATCCCAGAATGTTTTCAACTATGATAGTACCTTTAACTATATTTTTTATTCCCCTCTCCCTTTGGATTTTCTTGAGTGACTATGTTCCTCTCCCTTATGGTTAAGCGTTAAAACCCTCAACCTCTTACGTCGGTTTCATGTTTCCACCCTCGCCCTCCCAATGTTCTTTAGAGTGGTGTATCCTCACCCCTCTCCCTTATGGTCTATATGTTTCCACCCTCACCCCTCTCTGCACATCCCTAGGTGATCTGGGGTCATAACTTTTGCATACAATCTTCATTTTAGGTGCACGATAGCCTGTTGGAAAGGCCTATCCGAGGAATTCACATTATGTCGTCACACTCTAACTCTGTCTACAACGTGACTATGGAGTTACCAAAAAATGTTGTTTAGGGCCTCAAAATGGCCCCAGAAGTTTAGGACCCGAAAAGATATAAAAAAACTGTCAAGATAAAAAAACGTAACTACCAAGATGAAAGTTGTATGTGATCCAACTGAAAGAGGTGGGTGGCCACTGATATCTACCTAGATCACTGGGGATCGTATTGTTGGTGATGAGTTATATATGTAATTACGCTTTAGTAGAAAATGTTGTTATTATATATGTAATTATGCAAAGATCTGGGTTGTGTATCCTCTCTCTTACTATCTAAAATGAAGAAATACAAAATTCTATCTCTAGTTACTGGAATTATATGAGAGATGAGACTATGATGAAATGACAGATGGTCCAACACATTGAAATAAATGAATCAAAGACGAAGGAAATAATATCCTACCTAACGCAAAATGCAAGGCTTTGTAGATCAAATATAATCTATCCTTCCTTCCAATTTTTTGATCGGATTATCCTTGTGATAATCTAGCCAAAGGAAGGAAAGGGATTGCTCACTAAACCCATTTCTAGCCTATTATTGGGTTGCCACCTTGTCTTGTACTTCTATTTATGCATAAGCCCTCCCTCCTGTACAATAACAGTTTGGATTATAAGCCTTCCCTCCTTTACGATAGTTCTTTGGCGATGCAGTCTTATTGCAACTAAGAGAATAAGAAGAAAAAAAAATAGGTGAGCATACCTACCCTACCTCTTTACTGATTAAACTAACTCTGAGGAAGAGGTTTGCATCTTCATTACTATGGGCTCCTTATCATGCTTACCAAGCTAGATGGTTGAGCAACCTACTATTGGTATTCACTATAAGAAAGAAAGTTATTCTCCTGAGCTACCTCACCTACCCATAGCTATTGTCGCTACCTACCTCACTTATGCTCTCTAGATTGAAGCTATCTACCAAACATACAAGCAATCCTACCTAACACACAATAAATCCTACCTATCTACTCACCTACCTATACTCAATATTTCTACTACCTTACCTACTTTACACTAGAGCTAGCCTACCCTCACCTATAGACAAATCCAAAGGGACATATCCATAGGAGTTAGGGAAAGAGGAAATCTAGTTAGTGTACCCTGTGGCCTCCTACCTAGTGGCCTCCTACCTTAGGGCCTATGACGTCATGTCATGTCCCTTGGGGAAGGCTAAGGGAATAAAATAAATAGTACCCTGAAACATTGGCAAAGAAAAGAGGTTTTCACCTCATGAAAAAAACAATGTGAATGGCTTGTGAAGCTTAACCTCCTGCTACTCATATCCAGAAGAATAAAGAGTTGGGTGGCTAGTATTCCTCCCAAGAAATTTGTACATGTAAGCCTGGTAACGAAACAAACCTATCACTAAATAACTCATCTCCTAAATGGTCTAACTGAAACATACCCATTAACGAGAAATCACTAGCCCAATCATCTACAAGTGATTCTAGCTAGTGATTGATTCACTACAAGGGAAATCACGATGTTAGTTTTCACACAAACACTCGTGAAACAGATAACTAAGGAAACACACTTTGGATTTCTATTTACAATGACCCTTACTACTTCATGTCATGCAGAAGCAGTTACAATCCCATTCCCTTGTGACATCAAGGGCTAGATTTGAGTAAGGAAATTAGCAAAGGATACCGTGACAACACTCTGAGGAATGCCACCAAGATCAATGCACTACAACAGGTTATCTCTTGGTTCATCTAGCAACTTTACGAAATTAATCCCTTTACGCTAATGCCTTGTGCCTTTACAAACAACATATTTTCTACCCTACCTCTAGCTATCTAATATTGAATGCTCATATATGGAAAAATTAATTCTACCACTCTTTATACCAATGAGAGAATGTTATAACATTTCTAATGATTATATTTTTTTCTACCTTAGCAATCAATAGTGTGAACTACTATCTTTCTAGTAGTGGTAAACTATGAGTAAATTTTTTTTATCCTACATGGTTCTTCACCAAACATCTCTTTCTATCTGGATGGATTAACCCCAATGATGTAGGAAGGACCTACTCAACACGCAACAATGCAAGCAACTCACTACACATCATGCAAAGAAAAGATTGGAATCTTCATTCCCGTACCCATCCGTAGAGGAGATAGGGGTGGGCGCGAACTGAAAAGGTTCCCACACAAGCCTAGAGCAGATGAAAACACACATTGATTCACTTATTACTCACACAAGACATTCTTTAGATATGAGAATTTCAAAGTTAGACAACGCATAATATTGGTTGAGTAAGCGCATTCATCCCCAAATTACCAAGATAGAGACATTGCTTATCCATCCAATATATCAACGAAGGCATCAAATCCCAAGGATTTACTCAAAGAATTGCATGCAAGTGAGGGAAAAAACTCATTTTCTAGATGATGGACAAGGAGAAACTCAATGAATGACTTATTTCCCTTCCCTCACTTGGAGATAAAATAGGATTATGTCATATCTATTACATAAATAATAAAACAAATTTATTTGTGCTAATCTAAATGAGTTAAGAAAATTAATAAGAAAATGCTTTAGGGAAATGAAAATGAGCTATCTATAGTTGGTTTGTTTCATCGTGGAGCACCTTTCACATGAAGTATTCCAGTTGATTATTCATAAGCAAAAGTGTAAGGCAAGGACAATGGTAACTTCTTTCTATATAAACACAAGTAGACCACAATCCTAGCTCATTATTGGGATTCATAAGCATTCACTAGTCAGCCTTGGCCCTTGGCCTTCAGCCCCATATGATAATATTTACAATGTTTTTAACATTATTTACAATATGGACCATTATAAGTCGGCCATTATAGCTCGACTCCCAGGGTATTGCAATTTGCAATTCAGTAGTCAGAGTCAAAGCCGGGGTATTACAAATTTTCTTGATGGAAAGGGAATCTTTCAAATATTTTAGAGGTTACTCATGTTGTTCATTGATTTTTAAGAGATCATGTACTAAGATGTTAACCTTTATTTTTTTTATATCTTCGACATGTTATTTTCAGTTTCAAAAAAGGAGGAATGATGAGAAGTTATGTTCTTAAGAGAGATAGGGTAGTGTCGTTGTTTTGGCCATAGGCTAAACATTCTATGAAATGACGATTTTTTGGGGGGACATTATCTGTATATTCCTAGTATCCCAATGGTTTTTCAGCATGCTGAATCCATTTCTACATTCAAAAATGGATTTTGAACAAAAAAAAATAGTGATTTGTGTAAATTTATATCGTTGTATTCCAACGAAAAGAGCCATTTCATAAAACAATTAGACATCCTCGTTGTTTTGTCCTATTTGGCAATGGATAATCAATATGCCCCTTCCCAACTTGTATTTCTTCAGTTGACTCAATCTCTTCTTGTTGTTCGCTTCTTCCCCTTGTCTTCTTACTCATAATCTGCAATGATTGCGAAGAGAGAATCATACCATAGCTATCGCAAGGGATCGACTTGAATCTCCATATTAAGGGTTTGTGTTGTTTTCATTGTCATTGTCATGTTGCCTGAAAAGTTCTCAGGAATTTAAAAATTGAGGACATCGTTTTTTGCTGTGTGGTTCTTGGTACAGACAGTGCCAATGCTCCATAGTGATGTTGCCAGGATCATTTTGATTGTTAACTAGTGAAGGCTCGATTCTCGCCATGGAACTATTGGGACTTACGTTTATTTCCATTATATGGAGAGTTTCGACTTGCTGAGGACAAACCAATGGAATTTTCTTGGTTGCAATGGCAGTAAGCCTTCTCTAATAGGCTTAAACTCATTTTTCCACAGTATTATATTATCGTTCTCTTGTATTATCTATGTAAAATCTTTCATCCAATGTGCCAGAGGTCTCGAGACCACAATGATTTCTACCACAGAATGTTATGTAGCATGAACTTACTAGTAGAAACTAGTGATTGTAGGAACATTTTATTCATCAACCATGATGGCACACTTGGAGAATTCACCGAGATGATGCTTAGTTGCTCTGTAATAGGCTACATGATTTTGAAGATTACTGATTTTCTCGTCCATTTGCTTCATATTAGCAACCATTTGGAAAATTTTAGAGCCAATGGCCTTGATTTCCATAATTGCAGATGTGGCCACGAGAAAAAAACACACAACCTCCATGTCAACGATCACTAACTTGATGGTTTCAATTACAGACTAATCAAACTCTCCCTACCTTCATTTATGTGTTTCTTCTTGAGAACTTTATTTTTCTTGTCAAAGGCTAATGTTTCAAAAATTACATAAGGATCTTCATTGGGTCACATGCAGTGGTTCATTTAGAGATTTTCATACCATTTGTCCATCTATGAACTCCCTTCACCACCCTCAATCAATCCGATGCTTGCATCAATACCTTCTCTAGATGATCCTTGAATGTCATTAGGATTAGTGGTTGTATGTTGTGGTTGAGTTGTACCTATCTGGGTTGTTCTAGTAACCACATTGCGAGTTGGGGGTCTCCCTTCCTATATTGATGATGATTTACCACAACATGTACCTTGTGTCGGATCTTTAGTGTCACTTCCATTAATAGTTTCAGTGAGGGTTGTCTTAGTAGGCTTAAGAGATGCTTTGCCACTATCAATCCCAATGTCCTTACCACCGCCACTAGCATTATTGGATTCAATTGTTCAATGTTGTAATAGCTCTATTGCTTAAATATTACTAGTCGATTGATTGTTGACAATGGAGATCTATCCTTTGTCTTATTGAATTATATTGTCTAGCACTAAGCAAAGCAAAATTTTGAGGGTGTGTTGTTTCTCAACATCTTATTTTCTTCCCAAAACTTCATCGAAGTATAGAGTTCTCTGATACACCTCTTCCTCGGGCCAATGCACATGGAAATAAGGCCAAGTAAGGACTTAAGACTAGAAGTGATAAATGACCTTCAATTGTTCATGCACTTTGAAAGTGTTTGTAACTTACAAAAATCTCTCTCTCTTGCTTCTTTCTTGGAAAACATGAAATTAGAGAGGTCGTAGACTCCAATGGTAAAAGGATAGATTAGGAAGACCTCTCTTTTGTGTTCTTCTAATTCCACATCAGCCCCATCCTTGGATATTTTGTTGTTGTCTCTTGCAAAACCAATATGTCTAGAATGTGTATGGGTAGTAGATGAGGGGCCTTCATACAACAGTAAATGTGCATATAATTATCGTTCCTCTCCACAGACCAAATGCCAATTTTCTCAAGCACCTTAAGTACTTGTAATGTCCCCAAGGCCGAGCCCAATTGTAAATCTTGTTTACGAAATGAGTTGTAAAATTTTTTTGTAGGCTGGTGAGCCAAGTTTATATAAGTTGGTGGTCTTATGTGATTATTAGGCCAGAGAGCCTAAGTGTTGAAGGCCAAGAGCTTAATTTTGTACATGTATCTATGAACATTATTAATAAAAATATAAACACTGTTGTGTGCAGACTGACCACGATGAATGAGTGATGGGGAACTAAGATTCCACAAAGTGGGCAAGGGATTAGGGGCTGGAAGGTGAGAAGAGGGGCTAAGTGTTGAGCCTAGGGGCTTAAGTCCTTGGGAATAATATTTTAATATTATTCCAAAAAGACCATGTGAAATATGTGTTTTATCCTAAGTTCTTTTGGAATGACAAGTGACTTCCAAATGGGGAGGAACGCATGTTGATGGAACGCATGTAGTTTCATGGGTGACAAGTGCCAACCCAAGCACATGCAGATAAAACTGCTGAGTTGAGCCCTGAAGGGGGTTCCTCCTCCATTCTACCTGACCGTTTGAACATGAACGATCTGACCTCTGCAAGAATACCCTGGTGCATCCTTGAAATCCGAAAAGCCTGTGTTGATTTCTGAGATAGCCAGTACATCCTCTGTCTGAACAGTTTGAGCCTGTGCGTAGGATCTCTGTACACTTGGTGCAATCCCGAAACCAAAACCGTGAGTCTATCCCGTGATTGCGGAGCCTATTTGGGAAGCTCGTGTCTATTTTACCAGTTGGTTGTTGTGACCACGTAGTGTTGGACTACGCATGGCTTACTGGCCAATGTAATTCCATGTTGAGCCTCTGTGTAACCTCTCTCCAGGTGAGGGAAGTGATTGTTGTTGGAAGAGGCCGGTTGTTAGGCCTGTGAGCGACTCTCTCCAGGTGAGAGAGTTTGATGGGAAGTGGTTTCTTCTAGAGAGTGTCCAACACCAGCTTCGGGCTCTGAGACTTCCTGATCCAGCTTGTTGCCGAAACCCAAGGCAAGGGAGGTTAGCAGCCGAAGTACTGTCTAGGTGACAGAGAAGGTGTATACTCCTGGGGTGGAGTAGGCATGTGGGGAATGAGAGTCCATGAGTAGTGGGCGTAAGAAGGCATCCTGGAAAGAATTCTTCCAGTCATTCTGTGCAGTTTTCCCTGTAACCTCAGCCTAGCTTGGGATTCCTTGCCTTGGGGTGGAGCTTAGTCCCAGCTCGGGGGTGACCCACTACTGAGTTTGATGAGTAGCATGGTCTAAGGCTGTGAGGTTCGTCGAAGGCCTGCATGTGGTTGGTAGAATTACCACAGTTTCAAAGATAAGTACGAGATGATGTTTTAATTACGTTTCTTCATGTCTGTGTATTTATATTTATCATGTATTCTGCTGTGCATACGAATTAATGTTAAAGCCATTGATTATTTATAGTAGCATTAATTCTTATATTTACTCTGAGTTTAAATGTGTTTCATTTGCTTAAATTCATGTCTTATATATAGAATTAAGTATGATATTGTTATTCCGCGAAGTAGTGCCTGCCCAACCCAGAATGCGGGTGTTACAGAATAGTATCAAAGAATTATAGTATAGAAGAGTGTTACAGTATGGTATCAGAGCCAAGGTTTCGACGTTGAACCTAGATGGGCCAGTTGAGTGGTCTTTGGACTGAGGGTTTGAGGAGAAATTGTGTCTGGAGGACCAATTTCGGACCTTTGGATGCTCCTGAGTGTCAAGGAGTTACTTGACCGTGTTACCAAGCTCAGGAGGTGTAGCAATGTTATGAAACCACAGCCGAGGTGGCATCTGGCCTGAGGGAGAGAGGACTCCACACCAGAAGTGTTGGAGCTGTAGGATATATTCAAGGAGAAGGAGAACCCTTGTGACTGTCAGATCTGGAAAATATGTGCAGGGTTTAAAAACCCTTTGGAGTTGCACAAGAACGCAGAAATCGCGATACGCGAAATCCTGAAACAATCTACACCGTAGATCATAAGTCATCGTCGGATCAAGTGGAAGAATAGACCATAATTTCAGGATTTCGGCAAACAGAAGTTCGAGAGGTGAAGATGCACGAACTCCCGATGCCAGAAACCCTGAAACGCCAAAAGGATCTGCACAGTAGATCCAAGAAAAGTCTAACTGTTGGATTTTCGATTGGAATGGATGTGGACACATGGATGTGCACCACGTGTCAGTGAGTCGAGAAGACAGGCGAGAATGGTGGGACCCAATGACGTCACTGAAGGTGATGTGGACCCTCCTGAACGTGCCTCGCGCCACTGTGGTTAAGGGTGACAACTGTATTGTGGACCTGGAGAGTAAAGTAAATCGAAATTTTGAAATTCGGGAGTTGGAGTGACAAGGGGTTGGGAGTCACTGCATCATGAACTCCCGAGTATAGAAGACTCGAAACCTCGAAGTCTTGAAATCTCGAAATTTTCGAAGGACATAAGAACCATTGAGGATTTAACTATTGGATCCTCGTAGACCAAAACCCCGAAACCCGAAAGCAAGTATGAGAGTCTTGTGGACTGAGACTCCAAAGCCAGAAGCCCTGAAAGCGAGTGTAAGAGCCTCGTGGACCAAAACCCCGAAACCCGAAGTCCCGAAGTCCTGAAATTTGCAGAGCTGTCAGAGCTCAGAAAACTTTGTGAATTCAAAACATTTTCTCACTCACGTTGGTTTATGAATATTGTGATTTTGTTAAGGGTTTAAGGCCTGACAAACTTCAGTTGACTGCACATTGTGTGTGCAGAGTTCAACGAGTGTCAGGACAGCCGAGTATAAAAATGGAAGAGGTGCAGATTGCCTTTGAATCAAAGGATGAAAGAGAAGGAAGGGATGTCAACCTGGGAGTTGAAGGATCGAACTCCAATGGGCATGAAAGAGAATTGGATAAGGAAGGGCATATAATGAAAATCATTGAAAGATTGCAGAAAGATGCCCAGGCTTGCTGAGCTGATAGCTGAAAGCTCATGAGAGTCAAGGATCAACAAGGTGAATTCAACTTAAAGATGTTGAAGAGCCTGGAAAGAATAGAAAGGAAATTGGAGAAGGGGAGTGACTCAAGCAAGACAAAGAGTCGCAGGGCCCCTGAGAGGAAAAGAAGATCAAGAAGTGTCAGGACCCCTGAGAGAAAAAGAAGATTGAGGAGTGGTAGCAAACATCATCATCGCTCCCCAAAGCATTCCGGTAAGGAAGCACACAGTAGTTCAAGCCCATCTCCTACCAGAAAGCACAGGAGATCTGGGATGGATGAATTGAAAGGGGAGATGAATAAGATTAAGCCTCCTACATTTGATGGAGAAAATAAGAAGGAGGAAAATGCCGAAACATGGTTTCTTGGCATGAGGAAATATTTCCAACTGTAGAATTATTCCTCTCATGCAGAAGGAAGAATTGCGATGTATCAATTGAAAGGAAAAGCATCCATGTGGTGGGATCAGTTTGTGTAGGTGCATCACATTAGTGAGAAAGATATCACTTGGAAGGATTTCAAGAGGTATTTCGAGAAGAAATAACTAACTAAAAGATACTATGACAGAAAGATGAAGGAGTTCTTTGAACTCAAGCTAGGCAGCATGACCATTGATGAATACGAATGAAGTTTCTTGGAACTACTGAAGTATGTTCCATTCATCAAAGATGAGGCTGTCAAGATTCAGAGGTATCTGAGTGGACTGCCACCTACCATTGGTGATAAGATTCAGTATGATGATCCTAAGACTATGGAAGAAACAATAAGAAGGGATAAATGCTTATATGAACAACAAAGAGAAAAGCCTACCTTTCAGAAGGCTTGGGATGATTAGAAGAAGTTCAGGAAAGAGCATAGGTTGAAGGGAAACAAGCCTCCCTTTTTCAGAAATAATCCTCAGGGACAACCATCCTTTAAAGAGCCCAGGAAGGCTGAAGTGGGTGAACAAATGCCTAGACCGCCACCTATGGAGTGTTGGGGATGTAAAGGAAACCATAGGTACCAAGACTACCCCCACAGAAAAGATAAAGTGAGAACCGTCCACAATGTTCAGCAAGCTGAAACAGTGGAGGATATGGGAAGAAAAATGCCAAGGATCTACGCAGCCCTGGACAACAAGCAAGAAGAATTTCAATCGCACATGATTGAAGTGGAAGGTATGATTAACAACCGACCATTTATTATTTTAATCGATTAAGGGGCTAGCCATAGTATGTAGATCCTAGGGTGGTGGAAAGTTGCATTTATCAAGAAGCAAACATGAAAAGTCTTGGTTAGTACAATTGGCTACAGGAACCAAGAGGAAAGTTGTTGATTTGGTGAAATCATGTCCTGTGGACATGAAAGGACTGAGCACGAAGGTTGAATTGTATATTATGCCTTTAGGCTCTTATGACTGCTTAATTGGGATGGACTGGTTGGAATAGCACCATGCCCTTCTAGACTATTGTAACAAGAGGTTTGCATGCCTGGATGAGGAGGGAAATCGAAAAACAGTCCAAGGAATTCCCAGGGCTGTGGCTGTTAGAGAAATCTCAACCATGCAGTTGAAGAAGTGTTACAGGAAAGGCTGTCAATTATTTGCAGCCCGTGTGGAGGAAACATCCAGAGATGAAGTCTCAAAGATTGGAGACCATGAGGCACTCACAGAGTTCAAAGACATATTTTAGGAGGTACCTGGACTACCTCCGAAGAGAGACATCAATTTTTCTATAAATTTGATGCCTGGAGCAGCTCCAGTTTCAAAAGCTCCTTATAGAATGAGTACACCAGAGCTAAAAGAGTTGCAATTGCAACTTGAAGAGATTCTGAAGAAGGGGTACATTCACCCCAGCATGTCACCTTGGGGTGCCTTGGTCCTGTTCGTGAAGAAGAAGGATGAGACGTTGAGGCTGTGCATTGATTTTAGACAGTTGAACAAAGTAACTGTCAAGAACAAGTATCCTCTGCTAAGGATCGACGATCTTTTCGATAAGTTGAAAGGTGCGAAAATATTTTCGAAGATAGATCTCAGATCAGGATTTCACCAGGTAAGAATAAAGGATGAGGATATCAACACCACCACCTTTAGAACAAGGTACAATCATTACGATTTCACAGTGGTGTCGTTTGGACTGTCAAACGCACCTACTGTTTTTATGTGCTTGATGAATGGTGTATTCAGGGACTATTTAGACAAGTTTATCATAGTCTTCTTGGATGACATCTTGGTGTATTCCAAGTCAGAGGAAGAGCATGAACAACACCTAAGAATGGTGCTCCAAGTGTTGAGAGGACACCAATTGTATGCCAAATTGAGTAAATGCTCATTTTATCAAAGGCAAATCCATTACTTGGGGCACATTATTTCAAAACAAGGGATTGTTGTGGATCCTGAGAAGGTTGAGGCCATATGAAAATGGTCAGTGCCAAGGAATGTGGTAGAAGTCAGATCCTTTATGGGTCTGTCGGGCTACTACAGAAATTTTATAGCAGGGTTCTCAAAGATAGATCATCCTATAACTTTCTTGCAAAGGAAGGAGAAAAAGTTTCAGTGGACTGAAGAGTGTGAGAACAGTTTCCAGCGATTGAAGCAGCTGTTAACCAGTGCTCCAATCTTGAGGATTGTAGATCCAAATGTGGATTTCATAGTATGCACTGATGCATGCAAAGAAGGACTGGGAGGGGTCCTCAGTCAGAATGGATTTGTAATCTGTTATGAGTCCAAGAAATTAAAAAAGCACGAAAAGAACTATGCAACCCATGATTTGGAGTTGGTAGCAATTGTTCACACTCTAAGGAAATGGAGACATTACCTCATGGGAAGGAGGTTTGAACTCAAAACAGACCATAACGGTCTGAAATATTTGTTTGATCAGCCAACTTTAAACGCTAGACAAAGTAGGTGGTTGGAGTTTCTGTGTGAATACGACTTTCATATCAAGCATATCAAAGGGAAGGAAAACAAGGTGGCTAATGCACTCAGCAGAAAGGTGCACCACTTACATGCTTCAGCCATT
The DNA here is from genome assembly GCA_009831015.1 of Picea engelmannii. Classification (NCBI taxonomy): domain Eukaryota; kingdom Viridiplantae; phylum Streptophyta; class Pinopsida; order Pinales; family Pinaceae; genus Picea; species Picea engelmannii. The sequence continues at coordinate 49,655 of ML799945.1, read as the reverse complement.
AGCATGTATAGGACTAATATTAAGGATAGAATTTTGGAAGCTGTAAATGCAGATTTGCAGTACAGAGACTTGGTAGCAAAGCTACAGCAGAGTGAGAGACCACAGAAAGAGGAAAATTATACCTTGGAAGCTGAGGGAATACTTCTGTACAAAAACATAGTGTATATACCCAATGTCCAGGGTTTGAAACTTGTGATTCTAAGAGAAATGCATAACGTGACTTATGTTGGACACCCTGGATATCAAAAGACTGTGGCAACAGTCAAGAGCCATTACTTTTGGTCGGGTATGAAGAGAGAGATCGTTGAATACATCGCCAGATGTATGGAATGCCAGAAAGTTAAGGCTGAGCATAGGCACCCAGCAGGGTTGCTACAACCCTTGCCCATTCCTGAATGGAAGTGGGAAGTGGTGACCATGGATTTTATTACAGGATTGCCCAGAACAAGCAAGCAGCATGATTCGATCGTGGTTGTGGTGGACAAGCTTACAAAAGATGCCCATTTTATTCCACTAAAAACCACTCACAAGGCAACAGATGTTGCTAATATTTTCTTAAAAGAAGTGGCATGCTTGCACAGAATTCCTAAGACGATTGTGTCTAATAGGGACCCGAAATTCACCTCAAATTTCTGGAAAGAACTATTCAAAGGATTTGGAACGAATCTGAATTTTAGTACAACATATCATCCCAAGTCTGATGGACAGACAGAGAGGGTGAACAGAGTAATAGAGGACATGCTGAGAATGTACGTGATGGAAAAACCATCAAGATGGGAAGACTACCTGCATTTGGTAGAATTCGCCTATAATAATGGGTATCATGCATCGTTGAAGATGAGCCCATTTGAAGCACTTTATAGAAGAAAGTGCAACACTCCAGTGAGCTGGGATAATCCAGCTGACAGAGAAGTAGTTGGGCCAGAGTTGCTCAAGAAGATGGAGGACCAAATGATAAAAATTAAATAGAATTTGAAAGTTGCCCAGGACAGGCAGAAAAGTTATGCTGATAAGAACAGAACCCACCAAGAATTCAAAGTGGGTGATCATGTTTTCCGAAAAGTGAAAACTAACATGAGTTTCCTGAAGCTGGGAAGTTGTGCCAAGTTGGTAGCAAGATTTTGTGGGCCATTTGAAATCCTGGAAAGGATTGGGCCAGTTGCATACATGCTTGCATTACTTGCATCTATGAATGTACATAATGTGTTTCATGTTTCATTGCTTAAGAAATATATACCTGATGCTAATCATGTTATCAATTGGAATGTGATTTAGGTGGAACGAAAAGGTGTCCTACAAGTGCATCCTGTGCGCATATTGGACAAGAAAAACAAACAGTTCCGGAATCGATCTATAGGGCTTGTAAAGGTCCAGTGGACTTGGTACGGTCCTGAGGACACAACATGGGAGCATGAAGATGTTATGTGGGCAGAGTACTCACATCTTTTTGAAAATTTTGAAAATCTTGCAGAAGCTGTGTAAAGTTGCACTGAGGACAGTGCAGAAATAAGAGGAGGGGGATTATAATGTCCCCAAGGCTGAGCCCAGTTGTAAATCTTGTTTACAAAATGAGTTTTAAAAATGTTTTATAGGTTGGTGAGCCAAGTTTATAAGCTGGTGGGCTTATGTGATTATTAGGCCAGACATCCTAAGTGTTGAAGGCCAAGAGCCTGATTTTGTACATGTATCTATGCACATTATTAATAAAAATATAAACACTGTCGCGTGTAGACCGACCACGAAGACTGAGTGATCGGGAACTAAGCTTCCACAAAGTGGGCAAGGGATTAGGGGATGGAAGGTGGGAAGAGGGGCTAAGTGTTGAGCCTAGGGGCTTAATTCCTTGGGAATAATATTTTAATATTATTCCAAAAAGACCATGTGAAATATATGTTTTATCCTAAGTTCTTTTGGAATGACAAGTGACTTCCAAATGGGGAGGAACGCATGTTGATGGAATGCATGCAGTTTCAGGGGTGACAAGTGTTAACCCAAGCACATATAGATAAAACTACTAAGTAGAGCCGTGATGGGGGTTCCTCCTCCATTCTCCCCGAACGTCTGAACGTGAATGGTCTGACCTCTGCAAGAATACCTTGGTGCATCCCTGAAAGCCAAAAATCCTGTGTTGATTTCTGAGATAGCCGATACATCCTCTATCTGAACAGTTTGAGCCTGTGTGTAGGATCTCTATATACTTGGTGCAATCCTGAAACCAAAACCGTGAGTCTATCCCATGATTGCAGAGCCTATTTGGGAAGCCCGTGTCTATTTTCCCAGTTGGTTGTTCTGGCCACGCAGTGCTGGACTGCGCGTGGCTTACTAGCCAGTGTAAGTTTGTGATGAGCCTGTGTGTAACCTCTCTCCAGGTGAGGGAGGCGATTGTTGTTGGAAGAGGCAAGTTGTCAGGCCTGTGAGCAACTCTCTCCAGGTGAGAGAGTTTGTTGGGAAGTGGTTTCTTTCAGAGAGTGTCCAGCACCAGCTTCGGGCTCTGAGACTTCCTGATCTGGCCTGCTGCTAAAACCCAAGGCAAGGGAGGTTAGCAGCCGAAGGACTGTCTAGGTGATAGAGAAGGTGTATACTCCTGGGGTGGAGCAGGCATGTGGGGAATGAGAGTCCGTGAGTAGTGGGTGTAAGAAGGCATCCTGGAAAGAATTCTTCTAGTCATTTTGTGTAGTTTTCCCTGTAACCTCAGCCTAGCCTAGGATTCCTTGCCTTGGGGTGGAGCTTAGTCCCAGCTCGGGGGTGACCCACTGCTGAGCTTGATGAGCAGCATGGTCTAAGGCTGGGAGGTTCGTGGAAGGCCTGCATGTGGTTGGTAGAATTACCACAATTTCAAAGATAAGTACGAGATGATGTTTTAATTACGTTTCTGGATGTCTGTGTATTTATATTTATCATGTATTCTGCTGTGCATACGAATTAATGTTAAAGCCATTGATTATTTATAGTAGCAGTAATTATTATATTTACTCTGAGTTTAAATGTGTTTCATTTCTTAAATGCATGTCTTATATATAGAATTAAGTATGAGATTGTTATTCCGCAAAGTAGCGCCTACCCGGCCCGAAATCGGGGCGTTACAGAATGGTATCAGAGCATTACAGTATGGAAGAGTGTTACAGTACTTCTATTGAGAAATGTGGACAAGGTTAGCCAAAGATGAGTTCGTATAAGGGAGCTAAGAAATTATCATATATGTCTTCATAGAATGTTGAATAATTGTACTTCCACAAATCCTGACAATAAAAACAAAAACAAGCAGTAACATCAAAAAATTAAAACTATCCATTAAACAACAATAGGATTGTAACTAGTGCTAAGCATATTGTATAGAAACATGTGAGGTTGATGAAGCATAGAAGCTCTGGTAATCTACATCTAAAAATGGAAGAGTTATATGGATAGCCAATGTATTGCAAATGAATTGGGAAGGAAAATACATGTGGGTTTTATGAGCTATGGTGTTAAAGTTGCGCACCCTCCATGAATTCTTCTCGTAGCTCTACACTGAGGACCTTCAAACTACCATTCAAGAAGCCATT
>ML799945.1:0-16536 GCA_009831015.1 Picea engelmannii | reverse complement strand
GGTTTGGGGGATTCCAAAATGTACCCAAACTCGTTCAAAGAAGAGCTTGGGAGTGGCCTCTGTTGTGATGTTCTTCTTGCAAGCAACCAAAATCGCCATCTTAGAAAAGCAATCAACAACCACAAAAACACAGTCGTTTCCTCGCTTGGTGGATGGGAGGCCCGACATGTAGTCCATTGAGATGGATTCCCATGGCCTGTCAGGAGTAGGAAGAGGGTTGTACAGGCCCTGTTTCTTAGTGGTCGGTTTGGCAATTGCACAGGCAGTGCAAGACTTGATATACTTGTTGACCTCTTGTCGAAGTTTCAACCAGTAGAATTTTTTTTACAGCATCACCACTGTCTTTTCAATGCCAAAGTGTCCCGCCACCCGATTGTAGTGGGCTTCCCAGATCAGCTTCGCTCACTCACTTGATGGAACAAAGATATGACCCAGGCGACACAACAACCCATCTTGAATATGGAAATTATCGACAACTTCTTTGCCCCCAACATTTGGTAGGTGGTGGCGAAGTCCGGGTCCATCTCGTAGAATTGGGGCCATCCAGAGGTCTCATGGCCACAAGATTCTAGCACTGTGGTGAGTGTCGTGACTGGCAGTTTGCTGAGTCAATCAACGACGCGATTCATGCTTCATGTTTTATACTTGATGTTGAGGTGGAATTGCTGCAATTATGTGGACCACTTTTGATGGTGGTCATTTTGCAATTTTCCTTCTGTCTGCATGAACTACAGTGGCTTATGATCACTGTGGATGATTGTCTCCTTCCCAAGAATGTAGTGTCTCCACTGGCGGTAATCTTGCACAATGGAGTACATTTCTTTGTCGTAAGTAGGGTACTTACGAACAACATTTGATAGTGTCTCACTATGATAGGCCACAGGGTGTCCGTGCTAAGTGAGAACGTCACCCACATCATAGTCAGAAGCATTTGTCTCGATCTCGAAGGGTTGTTGCAGGTCTGAGAGTGAAAGTACTAGGGATGAGCACAAGCGCTACTTCAAATCATCGAACGCTTGTTGTTGGAACCACCCCCATGCAAATTTTTCCTTACCACCACCCCTGGTTATTTGGCTGAGGGCCCATGCAATATAGGAGAATCCCAACACAAACTTGCGGTAGAAATTGGCAAGGCCCAAGAAGCTTCGAAGCTCGGTGAGTGTGGTTGGGGTTGGCTAGTCACGGATGACTTGGATCTTGGCTGGATCCACATGTACACCATGTTGATCAACGATGTATCCCAGGTAATGGACCCTATCCATGTCGAAGGAGAATTTTTCTAAGTTGGTGTATAGCTTGTGATGTCGCAGGGTGTGCAGAACCTGTTGAATATGCTGCAAGTGTTCAGCTCAAGTCTTGTTGTAAATGAGAATGTCATCAAGATACACCACTACAAAATTATTGGTGAATGGTTGCAGGATATCATCCATCAACCTCATGAAAGTGGTTGGCACATTTTTCAAACCAAAGGGCATGACCAACCATTCAAAAAGACCTTCCTTTGTCTTGAAGGCGGTCTTCCATACATCTGTCTGTTCTATCGAGACCTGGTGGTAGCCAGACTTCATATCAATCTTACTGAATTATTTGGTCCCCGTGACTTGATCAAGGAGGTCATCGATTCGGGGAATTAGGTACTGGTTTCTGACTGTGATTTTATTTAGAGCCTGGTAATCAATGCAGAGTCATCAGGTTCCATCTTTCTTTTGTACTAGCACGATTGGGCTCCCGCAAGGTGATGAGATGGGATGGATGTGCCCCTTGTGGAGCAACTCTTAGATCTATCTCTTAGTATCCTCATTCTCTAACAGAGAGCGACGATAAACTGGCCCATTGGGAAGTGGTGCACTGGGGATCATATTGATGGGGTGCTTGACCTGGCAATGCAAAGGTACTCCAGTAGGTGAGGAGAAGATATCCGAGTATTCTTCCAAGACCTTGTTTACTTGTTTCTGCTGTGTGGAGAGGTCATCCGCAGAGACCCTGGATGTGGCTGTGATCTTTTGTTTATTCTGAGAGTGAATCACAAAGAAGACAAACTTCCTCGTATGAGAGATGACCTTCCTGCATTGCTTAGATCAAGGAAATAGCACTGGGTGGGACTTCTTCGGGTATCCTGTACAATTTCCTGTTCAAAGTAATAATAACACTACGACACCTAGACTCATATACAACATGACATTTCCATAAATAAGGTTGGCCCAAAAGAACATCACAAACTTCGAGAGGAGCAACATCACACAATACCTCGTCTTTAAAAGGATTGATGTGTTGAAATAATGTAATTGCAAAGAGTATTCTTATTATTATTGATATATTATTCATAGGATCAATCCCCATTGTGGATTGATCATGTCGGTTATTGTAATAGGACCAAATCTCGTTTTGCGGATTGGTCAAAAGACAATTGTAATAGGCAGAATAAGAAGTCGGCCCCAACAGATATTAAACAGACCCAGAAATATAATAAAGGTGGGTTTACCCACCCAGTTTGAGAAGTCGACCCTTCACACGTGCTAGACTTGTATAAATAAAGGAGGCTAGCGCCTCACTTAGACACAACTCACTTGCTCAGTTTGAGAGACAAGTTCTAATCTGTTACCAGCAAAGGAGAGAGAGAGTTGGCTATCTAGGAGAGGACTTTCTGTATTAGCATAAGAGATCTCTTGGCATTGTATTGGCTATCTATATTAAGGAAGTTTTGCTGGGTTTTCTTCCCCTAGAGGGTTTCCCAAGATAAATATTGTGTCTCTTGTGATTGTGTATTTCTCAGTGATCTTGGATTATGCTATTGTTATCTAATGAAATGCAAACATCTATAATAATGGCTTAAAAATTAACATGGTATTAGAGCCAAGCTGAAGGAAGCATCTTTCACAAGTGAAAAACATCACTGTTACCATACATGAAAATAAGGGTTTTTTTTATGGTGAAGCTTTTCAGCCCCAAAACCATCTAGAAAAGTGAGCCCTCCCCTAAGGATCAGTTTGGCACCCTCAATGCACCTTTTCAGTGGCTGAATCTCTCGGAAAGTAAAACCCTAGTTTCACAAAGTACCAAAAGTACCAAAAAACTAGTACCAGAAGTACCAGAGTACTAGAGGTACCAGAAGCACCAGTTCAGAAATCTGCAGATCAAATTTGAAGGAGAAAAAGTTGGATTTTCTCATATCCAAACACACCAGGATGCTCGCCTCATCCAAGTGCATCTCCTGGTAAGTTCATTTTTTTATTTTGAGCACTTTCATTTTTCGGTCATTTTCCTAGCTCCAAGTAAAGATGTTTGCAAGCATTAAGCTTGTTGACAAGTTAGAAGGAGTGGAAAACTTCAGTGCCTAGAAGTATAGGATTGGCTTCATTCTTGAAGAGAATGACCTAGCAAGATTCATCAAAGACGAAGTACCGGAACCTGATGATGCTGCAGAGAAGGCAAAGCATCAAAAGGACACAATAAGGGCCAAAAGAATCATTGCATATTCAATCAAAGACCACCTGATTCCTTATGTGTCATCCAAGAAGACTCTGAAATAGATGTTTGATGCCTTGAACAGACTATATGAAGGAAAGAACATAAACTGGAAGATGAATCTTAGAACTCAACTGAAGAATACAATGATGCAGAAAGGAGAAATGATTCAGGAATACTTCTCCAAAATCTCAGAATTCAAAGAACAGCTAGAAGCTATTGGAGATACCATAGATGAAGAAGAACTCATAATGACATCCCTAAATGGTCTCACAAGACCTTGGGATGCTTTCATCCAAACGATATGTGCCAGAAAGGATAAACTGAAGTTCAACAGCCTATGGGAAGAATGCATCCAAGAAGAAACAAGAGTAACGTATCAGGAAGCATTACTAGCAAAGGATGATGATCAAGTCCTAGATACTCACACCAAAGGAGGAAGGAAGAAACCCTACTTCCATAAGGAGACTCATAAAGAGCCTCAACAATCAAATAAATTCAATCATAAAGAATCTCATCCAAGGAGATTTCAGAAGAAAGGACAACGAAAGGAAAGAGACTGCTCATCTGTACAATGCTATCATTGTGACAAGATGGGACACATTGCGAAGTTTTGTCCAGCCAAATGAGAAGAATACAAGAGAAAACAAAAGAGGCTCCATGCCCACATATTCGAAGATGAAGAGCCGCCCACAAATATGATGAGAGAGGAGATCAAAGACCATGTGTTGATCTCAGCCCTCTCAGGATCTGTAACACCTGGAGAGGACAGTTGGCTCATTGATAGTGGTGCATCCAAGCACATGATGGGACAAAGAAATATTCTCTCTTGTATCTCAGAGAAGAAGTTTTCTCAGAAATTGACACTTGGAGATGATTACCAATATCCCATCAAGGGAGTGGGAGAATCAAACCATAAACTGAATTCAGGGAATTCACTAAAAATGAAGGAAGTATTATATGTACCAAGCTTGAAGAAGAACCTACTCTCCATTTCATCTTTAGAAAAGAAAGGATTCAGAGTTTCCTTTATAGATGGAGAAGTTCTTATGTGGGCCAAGGGAGAAACCTTAAATGAAGCAATCATAAATGGTAATGAAGAAAATGGCTTGTATAAATTAAAGGGTCACTCAGAGGCTGCTATGACCCATGCCATTGAAAACTCATGTGAACTTTGGCATAGAAGATTAGCCCACTTCAACTACAAGGCGCTACCATATGACGCATACCCCCAACCCTCGGGTCAAGGTCTGCTACAGGATCGTTCTACTTCCTGCCCTTGAGTCGGATTAACTCTTTGGTCTCCCTTCGGGAAGTACCACACACACACACAATGGTGTATCCACACGTCCTTGTGAATTGAGCTCGCGTGATCAAACACGGAGCAACAACTCCATTCTTCTCCCGACCAAATAATGTGGTCTCACTTCTAGTGGTTTCATAACTTCGGAGTTCGTGACTTCTCCTCCCAAGTCTCTCAACTCTCCAATTGTTGAAACCCAATTTGCCAAACTCCGACGTGCTCAGCAAAGGTTGAATTTTCAACGACTCCTTACTCCATGACTGTATCTCACTTCACGATTTCGAAAATATTGGAATCAAAATATCGACTTCTTATCCTCCGATATAACGAAATGGCGATTCGCCGAATTGTAGACCTCATTATCCTCCAGACTTATATCGCATTTTGTGATTTCGGGAATTCCAGAATAGATATCCTGACCTCCTATTTCTTGAAATGCCAAAATGTCGAATTCTAACATGGTTCCCGGTGCTAGCCCCACAACGAAACCTTCCACCTTTTCGGGACTTCGCACTTCGCGATTTCGCGAAATCTTAATGCAAGGCTTTCGGTCCTCCAACCCACAAAACCCCGAAATGGTCAACGAAATTGACTTTTGTGTCGACACCACCTGTCCACTCTGTTGTCTTCTATGGCCCCACACAAATCTTTTTTCCCCTTCGGGACTTCGCACTTCGCGATTTCGCGAATCTCGCTACAAGGCTTTCGGTTCTCCAACTCACGAAACCCCGAAATGGAAATTCAAGAGTAAATCCAACAACCCTCGTTGGCTTGGATCTACAGCCCTATCTCTTCTGAGCTTACGCTTTGGAAAACACTCGCCGTAACTCCCCTGCTCCTCTACGAGATCTGACGGCTTCCGGGACTTCGCGAATTCTCCACGGAGAATTTCTACCGACCGATTCCTCCTTGACAACTCCTGCGAAATGAACAAGTATTCCTTCACGGAACCTCTCCACCTGCAAAATGACGTCAATGCGCCTCCTTTCAACACTTCAAAGCACTAGCCCTCTTGAGCTTCTCTTCGGCAACTTCAAAGACTCTCTCTTTTCTGAGCTTTCTCCACAACTCGAGTTTGTAAGAAGACTCATGCACGCACTCCTTGCGAAAATCCTTAAATACTTCCAAGTATTGAATTCTTCGACTCTGCGCACTCCCTGCGATAGTAGTCTTTCAACAATTCCCTCAGGTTACAAACCCTGAGACTTTACTCGGCCTGCGCACACCTTGCACGGCTCCTGTGCTTAACTTGCACTTCTACGAGAATGAGAACAATGTTATCCCTCCTGATCTTTTAGAGATTGAACTTTGAACCCGTCAACGCACTCCTTGCGGACGTTTCACTATACTCCTTGCAGGAAAACTCTTGCTCAGACAGAGAAACAATTGAAACTCATTCCTTACTCTCTCAGACTCCAAATATTTAACATGAAATCATAAATACATAGCATAAAAGAAATTGTATAACAGAAAGAGTAAAATAGACATGAGCATAACATTCAACATGCATACACAGAGAGTATTTGAACACCATGAGTCTGAATCAAAGCTTCATATATTAATCTTAGAACTTTTGTACATGGTTTCTTCTACACAACTCTCTGGTTCTTCTCCTCTACGCTCTATGCTCAATGTAATTCTCATCATCATAATAATGTTACAACTATACAATGAGGGTGTCTATATCCTGTTTCCCTCCTATGCTCTAAACTGTCAAATCTAAGAATTTAAAGCTACCTACTTACATAAATGAACTTAAATGCCTCTATCTACTTCAGATGTGAGTGAGTCGCTCAAGATCTGATTACAATCTACAAGTGCACCTCCACTTAATTATTTTATTTAATACCCGCACATTTATTTCAAAACATTCCAAAACACTCTTGCCAACGTGTTGAAATGTGTTGGCACTTGTCCCAATTATCTTCCGCCTCCGTACATGCTTGCTACTCACGATGCTCCTGCATCATACTCCCTCGCTTGAAGATTTTCATGGGCTCCTGTCCATGAGCTCTCGCATGGTCTATCCATGCTTCTGGATCTCTGCTTCATTTTCCCAACTGGCATCTTCAACTGGATATCCCTCCCATTTGACCAAGTATTCAAAGTATTCCTTTCTCCTAGTCCTTTTACTAACTCTTTTGTCCAGTATGATTTCCATTTGTGGTTTTTCTGCAACTTGCATTTGTTTAGTCCACTGAACCTCTGGCTGTTCATTCTCTGTTCCTGCTTCCGCATCTTTATAAGGGTACAAATTTGAGATGTTGAGTATCGTAGAAATTCCAATCCCATCTGGTAATTCAATCTCATAAGCATTTGTCCCAAATTTCTTTAAGACCTTACATGGTTCGATCTTCTTCATCTTTAGTTTATTATATGTTCCTCTCGGGAACCTTTCCTTTCTCAGATGTACAAGTATCAAGTCACCAACTTTGAACTAAATTTCTCTCCTGTGTTGATCTGCTCTGCGCTTATACTCTTGGCTCGAGTTTTTCAATCACTCCTTCACTTGGCTGTGAAGTTCCTTCATTACCTCGGTAAAATCTTCTGCACTAGCACTCCTAGTTGCATTCTGTTCTGAATCCCTCAATTCTGAAACTCCTCTTGGCTACATCCCATAAACAATTTGGAATGGACTCTGCCCTGTGCTCCTATTTAGTGAGTCGTTATATGCAAATTCTACTTGTGGTAGAATACTGTCCCACTGACTATGGTGTTATGTCACCAAAATCCTCAGCAAGTCTCCCAAGCTTTTGTTCACGACTTATGTCTATCCATCCGTCTGAGGATGATAATTTGATCTGAATGACAAGTTTGTTCCCATATTTTTCCATAAGTTTCTCCAGAAGTGTCCCACGAACTTGGTGTCTAGATCCGAAACTATGCTCCTTGGCAAGCCATGAAGTCGAATGACTTCTTTGAAAAATAGATTCGCAATGTGAGTTGCATCACTGGTTTTCTGACATGGTATAAAATGTGCCATCTTATAAAATCTGTCCACCACTACAAATATCGAGTCGAACCCTCTTTGTGTTCTCGGCAGCCCCAATATGAAGTCCATGCTTACTACATCGCACGGTCTCTCTGGTATGGGTAACAGTTGATATAAGCCTACATTCCGCCTCTTTCCTTTTGAATGCTGACAAATTCTACATCTGTCCACTAATCTTTTGACGTCTTCTCTCATTCCTGGCCAAAAATATGACTCGTTTAACTTTGAGAACGTCTTGTCATGACCCAAATGCCCGACCAATCCTCCACTTTGTTTCTCCTTCAGCAAATTCTCCCTCATGGAGCATTTTGGAATACAGAGTTGATTACCCTTAAAAAGTAATCCTTCTTGGATCATGTATTCTGTCCATTGACTCCTTTCCCTGAGAATTGGATTCTCAACTACTTCATATGCCTCTTTCAAATCTAGATCATCTCTCTACATGTTCCTAAGGTCATCAAAACCCAAAGTTTTGACTCTGAACTCCTGCAATAGCAAACATTTCCTACTCAAAGCATCAACAACTTTGTTAGAAGTTCCAGAAATATGTTTAATTACAAAAGTAAAGTTTTGCATGTATTCAACCCATTTAACATGTCTTTGATTCAACTTCTCCTATTGAGTCACAAATTGCAAAGCATGATTGTCACTGTATAAGACAAACTCCTTAGGAATTAAATAGTGTCTCCGTTTCTTCAATGCCTAAATAATAGCATAGAAATCCTTGTCATACGTGGAGTATTTCACTTTCTCTTCATCCTGTATGCTATCAGCCTGTCTTCTTGACTCAAGACTGCCCCTATTGCAAATCCACTTGCATCACATTTTACCTGAAATGTCTTCTTGAAATCAGGCAACACCAAAATTGGTTGTTCTGTAATTTTCTTCTTCAACAAATTAAAACTTTTCTCAGCTTCTTCTGTCCAGTGAAAAGACTTATGTCTCTTCTTCACTGTGTCCATCATTGGTGCACTAATTCCACTGAAATTCCAGATGAATTTCCTATAGAAACTAGCCAAACCATGAAAACTTCAAACTTCAAAGATATTCTTTAGCGATGGCCAATTTTTAATTACCTCCACCTTATCTGGATCCATCCTCAATTTATCTGCAGAAATAACAAACCCCAGATAAATGAGCTCTGTCTTCATGAATGAGGATTTCTTCATGTTTATCAACAAATTCTCTTGTTGTAGCCTCTTCATCACTGTAGCCAAATGTTTCAGATGCTCTGCTTCTATTTTACTGAAAATCAGTATGTCATCAAGATACATAATGACAAATTTTCCGATGAAATCCTTCAGGACTTCATTCATCAATCTCATGAAAGTAATCAGCGCGTTTGTTCGACAAAATGGCATGACAAGCCATTCGTATAACCCTTCATTAGTCTTGAAGGCTATCTTCCATTCATCACCTTCTCTCATACGAATTTGGTGATAACCACTTTTCAAATCAATCTTTGAAAAAAACTTGCCTCCACTCAAACAATCCATCAGATCATCCATCCTTGGCAATGGAAATATGTACCTGATGGTTATCTTGTTGATTGCTCTTGAGTCAATGCACATCCTCCAGCCTCCGTCTTTCTTCGGACTAAGCACTGTCGGAACAACACATGGACTCAATCTTTCTCTGACCAACCCCTTGTCCATTAAGTCCTGGACCTGTCTTTTGACCTCTTCATTCTCTTGTGGCATCAATCTGTACACTGCTTTATTTGGAAAAATAGCTCCAAGTATGAGATCAATTTGATGACTTATACTTTTGATCGGTGGCAACGAACAAGGTAGTTCGTTCACTACTATATCAGCAAACTCTTCCAGTAGTTTCTAAACCTCTTTCGGTAAATCATCTACCCTTGTACTGGTTAAAAAAAAATTAGGCTTCCTGACCACAATGAATTGCGGTTCCTCCTTCTTCTTAACCTCTGTAAGAAGTTCCTTCCCACTCATGAGAAGTACAGTGTTGCTTACTTTAGGTTTCACCTCTTTATCTTTGATTGGAAGCAACATGTGAGTTCTCCCATTCTTCTCTAGGGTGTATGTGTTCATTCTCCCATCATGAATCACATTTTTGTCATATTGCCACGGTCTACCCAGCAATAGATGACAAACATCCATGGGAATAACATCACAGAGTATTTCATCTTTATACCCTCCTATTTTAAACTCAACTAAACATTGTTTAGTGACATTTACCTGATGTCCTTTTTCTAGCCATGAAACTCTATATGGGCTTGGATGTTCAATCGTCTCTAGCTCTAGCTTTTCTACCATCTTCGTAGAAACGAGATTATCGGTACTACCACTATCCACAATGACCTTGCATACCTTGTCTTTGGTCTTGCAAGCAGTCTGAAAAAGTATGTTCCTATGGATTGGTCCCTCTGTTTCTTTCTCTAGCTTCAAGAGAAATTTTCGCATCATCAGTGAGCTTCCGCCCTATGCATCCTTTGCTTCAACATTCTGCCTTTGTGCTTCGGCAATGTGAGTCTCACCACCTTCTTTCTTCTTATCTGGACATTCATAAGACTTGTGTCCAATTTTTCCACATGTGAAGCATTTTATTACTCCACCTCTGCCTCTTCCTCTACCTCTAGTATGAGGAAAAGTGTTGTTATCAGCATACTGTCCTCTCTGTTCAGCATATTTCCCTCTCTATGAGCTTCCACCTCTCTCAGTCTGAGGTTGAGGTTTCTTCCAGTCTTCCTTAGGCTTCTGGTTCCTATCCTGGGCAACTAATTTGCCTTTGGGCTAACTTCTGCCTCGGCCTCTTTGACTCTGCTTTCGGCTCAGCTTCTCTTCAGCCTTTAGAGATATCTGATAAGCATCTTCTATAGTCCGAATGATCATCGTGCTCATCTCATCTTGAATTTCGTATCTCAGACCATTTATATACCCGGCAACTTTTTCATCATCGCTTTCCCAATGACCTACTCTGATGTTCATCCCGACTCTTCAGTGTACTCCTTCACTGACATCAGCTTCTGTCTCAAATTCTGCATCCTTCGAAATAGAGTAAGTTGATAATTCCTGGGAATAAATTTCGCCTTCATCTTTGCAACCATCCTATCCCAACTCTTGATCTTCTGCTTTCCTTTGCAGCGTCTGTCAGCTTATAGTTCATCCCACCACAATGCTACATGTCCTTTAAGTCTTGTGACAACATGTTTGACCTTTTTGTCTTCTTCGACATCTTCATAGTCAAAAATATGTGTCCAGAGTTCTAATCTAGTCTAGAAGCTCTTCAGCATCTAGGTTTCCTTCATATACTGGAATATCCATTTTTCCCCTAGCACTCATCCTTGCAATAGCCCTAATCAGGCGTTCATTTGTTGCATCTTCTGCTGTAACTTTTTCTCCTTCATGTACAACTTCATCTTCACTTTCAGATTCACTAACATCTCCAACACCAGCTACGTGCCTCTGTTTTATTTCCACGTCCACGAGTCTGGCACGTAGGTCCTGCATCTCTCTTTCCATGGATGGATTTTTCACCTGCCTACCCCTTTCTCTTGACATCTCCCTTTGCTCTGGAAGATCGGGTGTTTGTCTGTCTCTTCTTCTCGACAGCATGGCTGAGATTTATTTCTCGCTTTCCCTGTCTAAAGAATACAAACAAAGTCAAGCTCTGATACTAGAAATTGACATAGACGCTCAACCCTCGTGTCAAGGTCCGCTACAGGATCATTCTACTTCCTGCCCTTGAGTTGGATTGACTCTTTGGTCTCCCTTCGGGAAGTAACACACACACACACGACAGTGTATCCATAGGTCCTTGTGAATTGAGCTCGCATGATCAAACACGGAGCAGCAACTCCATTCTTCTCCCAACCAAATAATGTGGTCGCACTTCTCGCGGTTTCGGAACTTCAAAGTTTGCGACTTCACGACTTCTCCTCCCAAGTCTCTCAACTCTCCAATTGTCGAAACCCGATTCGTTGAATTCCAATGTTCTCAGTAAAGGTTTACTTTTCAACGGCTCCTTACTCCATGACCGTATCGTACTTCGCGACTTCGAAAATATCAGAATCAAAATCCCGACTTCTTATCCTCCGATCTACCGAAATACCGATTCGCCGAATTGTAGGCCTCGTTATCCTCAGACTTATATCGCATTTTGCGATTTCGGGAATTTTGGAACAGATATCCCGACCTCCTATTTCCTGAAATGTTGAAATGCCAAATTTTGACACGGTTCCCAGTGCTGGCCCCACAACGAAACCTTCTTCCTTTTCGGGACTTCGCACTTCGTGATTTCGTGAAATCTTAATGCAAGGTTTTCGGTCCTCCAACCCACGAAACCCCAAAATGGTCAATGAAATTGACTTTCATGTTGACAAGTGCGCCACCTATCCACTCTGTTGTCTTCTATGGCCCCACACAAATCTTTTTGCCCCTTTGGTACTTCGCACTTCGCAATTTCGCAAATCTCGCTACAAGGCTTTTGGTTCTCCAACTCACGAAACCCCGAAATGGAAATTCACGAGTAAATCCAATGACCCTCGTTGGCTTGGATCTATAGCCCTATATCTTCTAAGATTACGCTTTGGAAAACACTCGTCGTAACTCCCCTGCTCCTCTGCGAGATCTGACGGCTTCCGGGACTTCGCGAATTCTCCACGAAGAATTTTGACCGACCGATTCCTCCTTGACAACTCTTGCGAAATGAACAAGTATTCCTTCATGGAACCTGTCCACCTGCAAAATGACGTCGTTGTGCCTCCTTTCAACACTTCAAGGCACTAGCCCTCTTGAGCTTCTCTTTCGAAAATTCGAAGACTCTCTCTCTTCTGAGATTTCTCCACAACTCGAGTTTGTAAGAAGACTCATGCATGCACTGCTTGCAACAATCCTTCAATACTTCCAAGTATTGAATTCTTCGACTCTACACACTCCCTGCGACAGCCTTCTTTCAACAATTCCCTCAGGTTACAAACCCTGAGACTTTACTCGGCCTGCACACGCCTTGCACGGCTCCTGTGCTTAACTTGCACTTCTGCGAGAATGAGAGCAATGTTATCTCTCCCGATCTTTCAGAGATTGAACTTTGAAACCGTCAATGCACTCCTTGCGGACGTTTCACTGCACTCCTGCAGGAAAACTCTTGCTCAGATAGAGAAACAATTGAAAATCATTCCTTACTCTCTTAGACTCCAAATATTTAACATGAAATAATCCATACATAGCATATAATCAATTGTATAACAGAAAGAGTAAAACAGACATGAGCATAACATTCAACATGCATACACAGAGAGTATTTGAACACCATGAGTCTGAATCAAAGCTTCATATATTAATGTCATCATCCTCCATTAGCGGGTATGTATATTATGTACCATTCATTGATGATTACTCTCGTAAAACCTGGATATATTTCTTGAAGACTAAAGATGAAGTGTTCAGTAAGTTCAAGGAATTCAAAGCCTTGATAGAGAACCTTTCTGAAAGAAAGATCAAGATACTCAAGTCAGATAATGGAGGAGAATATACCTCAAAAGAGTTTGTGAACTTCTGCAAAGATGTTGGAATCTAGAGGGAACTCACTACTCCCTATAATCCCCAACAAAATGGTGTAGCTAAACGGAAGAACAGAACCATATTGGAAGCTGTGAAGACTATGATCCATGATCAAGATCTTCCTATGTGCTTATGGGCAGAAGCAGCAATGGCATTTTTTTATGTGCAGAACCAATTATCCCATAGTGCAATTGGGCTCAAGACACCGGAAGAGATGTTCACTGGAAAGAAGCTAGAGTTAAGCCATCTCAAAATATTTGGTTGTCTAATGTTTATTCATATACCTAAAGAAAATAAAAACAAGCTGGACCCTTCAGGAAAGAAGGGAATATTTGTGGGATACTGTGAGGTCTCCAAGGCCTTCAGAATCTATATACCAGGTCAACATCACATTGAGATCAGTAGGGACATGACCTTTGATGAATATGCAGTGCTCAAGAAATCTAAACTGTGCCAGCTTGAAAAGGTATATGAAGAGGAACCCGTAATCCTCAATACTACAATGAGGGAGGTTCCTAGAGCTGCAGAACTAGTGAGGGAAGTCGTAACTTCCCTTGATGAGGAACTTCTAGAAGACCATGATATAGTAGAAGTGCAAGAACCTCCTTAGATGACGATCCTCCATAAAAGAAAGCCAGCTTGGGCTAGAGAGCTTATTCAATATGGAGAGAAGTATGGTGTTCCTGAAGGAACTACGAGACAGGTGAAAATACCAAAGCCATTCTCCATTTATATGGCTTTGATGTGTGATCTCCTAGAAGAGGAGCCTACCTGTTTTGAAGAAGCCATTCAGAGGAAAGAATGGGAAGATTCCATGACAGAGGAATACCAATCCATAATGAAGAACGAAGTATGGGAAATAGTTCTCAGACCAAATAATAAAGATGTGGTATCCTCCAGATGGCTCTTCAAAATAAAAACATTCTACTGATGGAAGTATTAAGAAGTATAAAGCAAGATTTATCGTTCATGACTTTTTTCAGAAGGAAGGCATTGACTATGAAGATACATTCGCTCTTGTGGCCAGATACACTTCGATCAGGACCATCATAGCTCTTGCAGCTAAGATGAAGTGGAAGTTGCACCATATGGACATGAAGATAGCTTTCCTAAATGGTGTCATCGAAGAGGAAGTGTATATAGAGCAACCTAAAGGATTTGAGGTTGAAGACAGGAGGTCTCATGTCTGCAGATTGAAGAAAGCCTTATACAGATTGAAGCAAGATTCTAGAGCTTGGTATGGCCGTATAGACAATGTCTTGACAAGATTAGGCTTTACCAAGAGTAAAGAAGACTCAAATCTCTACTTCAAAATCATGAATAATGAGCCAGTAATCTTACTACTACATGTGGATGACTTATTCTTAACTGGAGAAGAAAATCTCATCGTTGAATATAAAAAGAGACTTGCCTCGGAATTTGAAATGAAATACCTTGGTCTAATGTATTATTTCTTAGGTCTTGAGGTATGACAGAGTCCTGAGAGGATCTTCCTTAACCAAAGGAAGTACACGGTCGAAATCTTAAAGAGATTCGACATGTTGGAATGCAATCCCATGAATACACCCATGGAAGAAAAGCTGAAGCTGTTGGTCGATACTTCGTCAGAAGTGATTGATGACACATTGTATAGACAGATTATTGGATCGTTGATGTACCTGACGAACACCAAACCAGACATTTGTTTTTCCATGAACACCTTGATTCAGTTTCAAGTAGAACCCAGACATGTTCACCTAGTGGTTGCAAAACATGTGATGAGGTACCTTAAAGGTACAATAGATTATGGTCTCAGCTATGATGGAGATCATAATTTCACATTGAGTGAATATACTGATGCAGATTGGGCAGGAAGTGTTTATGACAGGAAAAGCACTTCAGGATGTTGTTTCAGTTTGGGATCAGCTATGATCTTGTAGCAGAGTAGGAAGCAATCGAGTATTTCTCTCAGCACAGTGGAAGAAGGATACATTGTTGCATGTTCTGCTAGATGCGAAGCTATATGGATTTGAAAGTTGTTGACCGGCCTATTTGACTTAGAGATGAGAGCAACCTTGATTCTATGTGACAACCAGAGCTACATAAAGATGACAGAGAATCATGTATTCCATGATGGGTCGAAGCAAATAGAGATCCGTTATCATTACATCCGCGACATGGTATAGAGAGGAGCCTTGAAGCTCCAGTACATTAGCACAGATGAACAGGTTGCTGACGTGTTGACCAAGCCCCTATCTCATGTGAAGTTTGAGTACTTCCGAGATAATCTTGGCATAGTCTGAAAGGACCTCCCTCGAAAGGGGGAGTAGATGTGAGGTTCCTTGCTTCTGACCTAGTTGTCAGACATAAAGCAAGATGTGATGTTCCTTGCTTCTGACCTAGTTGTCAGACGTAAAGAAAGATGAGATGTGTACCTTGCTTCTAACCTAGTTGTCAGACATAAAGCAAGATGAGGTGTTCCTTGCTTCTGACCTAGTTGTCAGACATAAAGAAAGAAGAGATGTTCCTTTCTTCTGACCGAGTTGTCAGACATAAAGAAAGAAGAGATGTTCCTTGCTTCTAACCAATTTGTCAGACGTAAAGAAAGAAGAGATTTTCCTTGCTTCTAACTGAGTTGTCAGACGTAAAGAAAGAAGAGATGTTCCTTGCTTATGACCAAGTTGTCAGATGTAAAGCAAGAAGAGATGTTCCTTTCTTCTAACCAAGCTATCAGATGTAAAGCAAGATGATATGATGAGACTAGTACTAAGCTTCCAGCTAGATAGTTGTGACATAAAGCCAGTCTAGTATCCTGCTTCCAACCTGATGGTTGTGACGTAAGGCAGGACGAGTATCTTGCTTCCAACTTGAGTGTTGTGACGTAAAGTAAGCCGATGAGATGAGACAAGTACTGAGCTTCCAGCTTGACAGTTGTGACGTAAAGCCAGTCTTGTATTATGATGAGCCAGCCTTATGATGTGATGATGATGATGTATCAGTTTTTATACTAATACATAGTGATGTAGATGATGATGGCATCCCTTTGAGAATGATGATGTTGCTGATGAAGAAAACTTCTGATGATTTATAGATACGCCAACGAGTGTTCCAAGATGATATTGATGATGTTGTCCTCCCACTTGATGTTGTTGATGATGTTGTCCTCTCTCTCTCGCATGATGCTACTGAAGAATACCCTTCTTGTTAAGGGGGAGTGTTGAAATAATGTAACTGCAAAGAGTATTCTTATTATTATTGATATATTATTCATA
>ML799944.1:238175-260680 GCA_009831015.1 Picea engelmannii | reverse complement strand
CCCCCTAAAATATGTGTTGCCTCAATGCTTCCATCCGAACCGTGGGCAACACAATCGTGCATTGTACAATTAGGCAGCCTTTGTTACAATATGTTCTTCCTAGGTTAGTATAATTTTCATATGATACACAGCAAATTTACCTTAAATGAGGACAATGCAATATTGCATATCGGCTGAAGAAAAAAAAAAAAAAAAAACATATCAAGCTTTGGCAGGAAATGAAAAATATCTCATGTGTCTCTGTAATATTTCTTCAACACCCAAATGAATGTTTGTCAGACTCGAGTACTTGAAAATATAATTACAAATGAAATCGATGTTTTTACTTTGATGTTTTCTTGCATCTCCCAGTAAGAATTTTGCAGTGTGTCTCTGCAATATTTCTTCAACACCCAGATGAATGTTCGTTGGACTCGAGTACTTGAGAATCTAATTACAAATGCAATCTATGTTATTATTTTGATGTTTTCTTGCGTCTCCCAGTGAGGAATTTTCATATTTGTTTCAATTTGCAAATAAAAGAAAAAAAAACATGGTGGGTGGTTGTTTCTTTGATGGAGGATCCTGCATGTTTTTTGGGTGCCCAAATTCGACAATTATTTTTCAACTATTTAGCCATGATAGAATTTATGCAATTTTCTTTCGAGTGCCCGAATAAAATAAAAATGTGTCTCCAACTATACATTTATGGTCTGGTATTTGCATTCTCTCGATGCCCTAATTGAAAAAAAAAGGAACTCGGCATGGATTGAAACATCGTCTTGAGATATTCAAATCTCGCTATAGAGATTGCATGCACATAAGATTGTTCAGTCCAAAAATGGGAAGCATGGTAGAAAACCCCATATATCCCATGGCCCCAGTTATTTTCTCGTGGGAATATATACAATATGTAAGAGAAAACCAATGTCGCGACGTGTTTTCTTTATATATCAAATTGTTTGATGCAAAGGTCGATGCGTGCTGCTCTATGGAACCTTGTGGGATCTTGCATGTGGCCTATTTGGAGTTTACTTGGTTCTTGGTTGTATGCTTCGTCTATCAATTTGTATATCGCGGAACTCCGAGTGTTGTTTGGAGGACACGGAACAATAGAATTTCAATTTTTTAGCCAGCTAGCCCAAAAGTCCACCTGTCAATTTGTATAGCGTTGTGATGCAAATGTAGTATGTGGCTTGTTTTAACACTTTTCCTTGACCGGTGAACTTGGTAAAATTAATATCCTGGAATAATTTGAAATAAACGAATATATATTATGTGAAGTCCAATGGTGTTATCATATCAACAAGAGGCCCTTCAAATTCAAATTGGTCGTTGTTATACTTGCGGTGATAGAATTTAAAACAACTTTGTTTTGTTTACTTCATTTTTTTTTAAATAAGAGATTTAACATCCTTTGATCATTTTATGTAATTAAATTTTACAATATCAATATTTAATATTAATAATTTAGTATTTGAAAATAATGTTTTTAGATAATGTTAGATAGTTGATAGGGATTTCCATCCATAAACAATTGCAATCTTGGCCCTACCAGCCCTGGAGTCCGTCTGTCAATTTGTATATCGTGGAACTACGAGTGTTGTTTGGAGGACACGGAACAATAGAAGTGCAATTTTGAGCCATTCAGCCCGCAAGTCCGCCTGTCAATTTGTATATCGCAGAACTCTGGGTGCTATTTGTAGGACATGGAACAATAGAGGCCCAATTTTGAGCCCACTAGCCCGAGAACCCGCGATCCAAAAGGTGGCTAAGCATGGAATGAGGGATATGTACATGCTCTATAAAATCTCATGTCCATACTTTATAAAAGTACATATTTGGTATGTATGACTCGTTTCTCGGAAAAATTATAGGTGCGGAAGTTGGCAGATACACATGTTCATATTTCCACTTACTTTTATATCACCAACCCGACCGACCACTTCCCCGTTTCATATTGTACAAACTTTTTGGATCATGGGTTTCCGAATAGGCGGGTTTTTCTTTTAAATAAGATATTTAACATCCTTTAATAATTGTATGTAATTAAATTGTACAATATCAACATTTAATATTAATAACTTAGTATTGAAAATAATGTTTTTAGATAATGTTAGATAGTTGATAGGGATCACCATCCGTAAACAATCACAATCTTGAGCCCGCCAGCCCTGGAGTCCGTCTGTCAATTTTTATATCGCGGAACTTCGAGTGTTGTTTGGAGGACACAAAACAATAGAAGTGCAATGTTGAGCCAGCTAGCCCGCAAGTTCGCCTGTCAATTTGTATATCGCAGAACTTTGGGTGCTATTTGTAGAACATGGAACAATAGAGGCCCAATTTTGAGCCCACCAGCCCGAGAACCCGCTATCCAAAAAGTGGCTAAGTATGAAATGAGGGATCCGTACATTCCCTATAAAATCTCATGTTCATACTTTATAAAAGTACATATTTAGTATGTATTACTCATTTTTCAGAAATTTTCTAAGTGTGGAAGTTGGCGGATTCACATCTTCATATTTCACTTACTTTTATATCACCGGCCCAACCGACCGCTTCCCCATTTCATATTGTACAAACTTTTTGGCTTGCGGGTTTATGAATAGGTAGGTTACCGGATAGGCAGGTTCAACATTGCGTTTCCATTGTTTCGTCGCCTGTAAACATCACCCAGACTTTCGCGATCTACAAATTATCAAACAAATTGAAATAAAAGAATATATATTATGTGAAGTATAATGGAACAATCATATGAATGAGAGGACATTAATATTCAAATTCATTGTTGTTATACTTGCGGTGAAGCTAACATTACAAACACTTTACTTAAACATCGAAAAATTGATTTTCTTGTAACTTTTTTACGCTTCTCTTATACAAACAGATCCTGGAAACTATAAACATCACTTGTTGTATATATTACTTGATTGAAGAACCTGTTAACATGTTTAATGCACTTCATAGTTACTGTTAATAACATAAATGGTGCTTTCTTACAGCAATTCCCGCTTCTCAAAAATTCCATCTGCTTTCTCTTTTGCCCTCTACTTTCCCTTTCTTTACTTACTCATTTTTTCGAAAGATGTCTAGGTGCGGGATTTGGCGGATCCACGTCTTCATATTTCCATTGTTACGTTTATATCACCAGCCTAACCAATCGCTTCCTCATTTCATATTGAACAAATTTTTTGAATCTTGGGTTCCCGCATATGCGGGTTCAACATTGTGTTTCCATTGTTTCGTCGCCTGCAAATAGCACATGGACTTCCACAATTTACAAATTAGCAAAAAAATTCCCCTTCATCTCATATGATTTCTCTTTTTGTTTACTTGGTCCTTTTTCTGAATGTCTCATGCTTTTATACACAGCACCCGAAGTTCTATAATATACAAATTATTCTCTCGACATTGTGCTTCCACTATTCCCCTACGCACAAATAGCACCTGAAATTTTGTGATATACAAATTGATGGTTGAAATCTGTCACTGAGATACAATTTGACCATCGGCCCCTCACGTCTCTTGGGTATATCTTGTGACCCTTTTTTTGTAACCCGCCCGACCTCTTTCCATACTTCGGAATTTCTTGGAATCTGTTTCGCGGGTTGGCGGGTGGACGAAATGTACAATGCTTGGTCACTCTTCCCCATCACTGCTATCTTCATACTTCTTTCCAAATATGAAATTATTAATATTTAATGCTAGTAGTTCATCGTGCAGGAACTGTTAAGATTTTCATTAATGTCTGGAAGGCCGGAGAATATTTGTCATTACTACAAATTAAACCAAGATTTGCAGAAAAGAGTGTTATCCTTTCCAAGTATTCATTTCAAATATGATGCAATCTCTTTTGTGCGCCGACTGGTTGGCGCCTTTAAGAAATCTCTAATTCTTAATCTCTCTTTGTCGTCACTGCCACCTTTGAAATTTTTTCTAAATATGTAATTAGTGAGATTTAATGGTAACAGCTCATTACGCATGAACCCTGGAGATTTTCATTGATCAACAAAAGGCTCGAGGAGATATTCCATTGATACGCATTAAATCAGGATTTGCGGAGGGTTATATCATGCCTCCCCAATTTTCGTTTCAAACATCGTCTGGAGCAAACGGAAATTCTTGTTAACTTGTGGCAGCAATTCTATCTAGATACAGTGAACACCTTCAGGCATAATGGCCAGAGGTTCCAGTATTCTAGGGCATATTCTTACTACTCATCTCCCTCCGCCCAGGAGAAAAAAAGGAGATGGTCCCTTGGTACACCGAGAGATATATTTCAAGCCAAAGAATTCCAAGGAAACCCTGTCTGCTCAGAGAACCTACCCAATTGCATTGATGGTTGGCGCAGAGGTTGATGCCATGGATTCTAAGTCGAAAGAAGATGATATAATGGATGATGATACGACAATGGATGATGGCAATGCAGAGACTGTTCCCACTCCAGCACCCAAATTGAAATCAATCATAACGGGTGGAACTTCCAGACTCAGTGATGGTGGTCCTGAAAACACCAAAAGAAGGAGTTTGAGAAAATAAACCGACATTGAACGCAATAGCCGCTTTGAAGCTCAAAAGTAGGAATTCCAGAGGTCCAAATTAGTCTGTTCTGGGAGGAAGACTTTCACTGTAAGGAAATGATATGTTGATTCTCCCACAAATATATTTCAAGCCCAAAAACTATTCAATTGCGGGACTACTATCTTGTTCTCTAGATATATGATTAGCATCTTAGGGAATGAGGACCATAACTCCCACTGGTGCAAGGAATATTTCTACTAGTCATCTCCTTCCACCCAAAATAGACTAATTTGGGCCTGTGGAATTGCACGTGCAACCTGTGTCCCTGAAGTTTCGACTATGGAGAGGTGGTTTCTTGGTGTGTCCTAACTTTCAGTTAAGGGCTATTCCATTTTCCCTACAACATTTTTCATCTTCTTCCTCATGGGAAGCTTCTGAGAACTATCAATTTTACCACAGGATGATCCATCGAGGCGAAAACTGCAAGGATTTCTTAAAAAAAAGGCATGGTAATCAATTTTGTATGCATGTTTAAGAGAATCTCTATGGATCCTACATGTTGTGGATCCCGTGCTTGTGTTTGTGGTAGATACATTCAATGTTTTGGCCCAAAGAAATGGGTCCAATTTATAAGGATAGATGTACATTGCTCATTGTTCTTTCTTTTTTTTTAATGGATTTTCTATTAAAAAAAATTCCTTGGAGTCTTGGTTGTTGCTTATTTTCTGGATTTAACGCCTCTTCTCATTGGCATGGTTCGATAGTCTCATAGTTCTTCGATATTGTATTTTCTTAGGCATTTTTTTCTAAAATGGAGCATCTAACAATTATATGACAATGTACTATGTTGATCCATCAGGATTTTATGTAAACAAAAATTGAATTACACACAGTTTCAAACCAAAGTTCAATTCTATTTGTAATGCAGATAGAACATAGCAATACCAAATCACAATGTTGTAGCAAGATCGTCATTCTTGTTTCTAGACATGCAATTATTAAGATTTAATGCTAACAACCCATAATGCAAGAAGTTTAATACTTGAGTTAATATGTTTCAGTCGTGGAATAATGTATCAAGAACACACTTACACCCACAAGTTGCAATAAAATCCAATCTTCAACAAAGCATTTGCTGACAATTACTAGAAAATGATGGTTTTGCAACAATGGGGCTTGTTTGAAACCAATTCCCTCCTACGAAAATTGCCCTCCACCTTTCTATTTTCCCACTCTTTTATCCCCTATATTTTCTCTTTTTGGTTAATTAATAATTTTTTTCCGAAAATGCCTTGTTGTGCGGGTTGGCATATTCACGTGTTTCGACCGAGCGCTTCCCCTTTGTCTAAATTGCACTTTCCATTGTTCGGTGACCTGCAAATAGCACTCTGGCTTCTGCGATATGAAGATTTACCTCTGGACTCCCACATCATCCCCTCCTCTGTGTTATACATTTTGCACCAAAATGTTCCGATATATACAATTTAACACTCGAGGCCTTACGGCTCCTCGGGAATCCATCACCCTATTTTGAAGCCTGTCCGACTATTTTCCACACTTGACAATTTCTTGACATCTCTTTGGCAGATCAACGAGTTCACGAGTTCAGGAAATTTCAAATTTATATATGTTGTTTCCTGTGCTCGTTACCTTCAGATTTATTTCCAAGTATATGCAATATGTATACAACTTATCCAGCAACACATAAAAAAGATCTTGCCAGGAAATGGAATATCTATTGCAAATTTGAATATATTGGACCTTTTTTCCCTCTTGTATACTTGACCAAATTGTTGTTTCTTTTTCCCCTCTACTCTCTTTTTCTCTTTACTTAGTCATTTTTTCCGAAAATGAGACTCCAACCAACCAATAGCCATTCTATGCCTAGGCACTTTTCAGATCGCAGATTCCCGAACACCCGGGATCTATATTGAACTTTCATTGTTTCGTCACCTGTAAACAACACCCAAACCTCTGCCACGGGTTTCAAAATAGGCTGACAATGGTTCCCTCATGTACGGATTCCTCATTCCATACTTAGCCACTTTTTGGATCGCAGGTTCTTGGGTTGCTAGGCTCAAAATTGGGCCTCTATTGGTTTGTGTCCTACAAGTAGCACCCAGAGTTCCGTGATATACAAATTAACAGGCGGAATCGCGGACTAGCTAGCTCAACATTGCACTTCTATTGTTTTGTGTCCTCCAAAGAGCACTCGAAGTTTCGTGATATACAAATTGACAGACGGACTCCAGGGCTGGTGGGATCAAGATTGTGATTGTTTACGGATGGAAAAGTGATAAAATGAGCCACATAATACATTTGTGTCACAGAGGTTATATTAAAAGGAAAATCATGTCCTCTATATTTCTGTGTCCTACAAACAGCACCCAGAGTTCTGCGTTATACAAATTGACAGGCGAACTTGTGGGTTGGTTGGCTAAAAAATTGAAATTCTATTGTTCTGTGTCCTGCAAACAACACTCGGAGTTCCGTGATATACAAATTTGCAGACAAAGCATACAACCAAGAACCAATCAAACTCGTGGATCGTATTCCTAGTTGTTGTTTTTTTTGCCTGCCACCTTCGCACTTCTTTCCAAGTATATATCTTGGAAGGAAATGGGATAACTATTACAGATGTGAATATAGTATCCCTTCTTTTATGTCTTCTATGCTTAGCCAAATATCTATTTCTCTTTTCCCTGAACTTTATCTTTCTCATCACTTATTTGTTTTTTCAAAAATGTCTAGCTGCATGGGTAGGTGGACTTGTGGGTTCACGTTTGCACCTGTGCTCTTATATTGCGACATCGACCGACCGCTTCCCCATTCCATACCGATTCATTTCTCTGACCGTATATTCTCGGTAGGTGGGCTCTATATTGGACTTCTATTTTTCCATGACCTGCGAACAGTGCCATGACTTCCGCAATATACAAATTTACAACCGGACTCAGATCATACTGTCTTCTGTATTACAGTATACCTATGATTCCATCTTCTTTGGTACACATTTTGCACTGAAAAATTCCAAGACATACAATTTAACCGTCGGATCCTCACGTCTTCTGTGGAACTATTGTCACCCCATTTTGAAGCCCATCTGTCCACTTTCCATACTTCACCATTTCTTCGAATTTCTTTAGCGGATCGTCGAGTTGGTGGGTTCAAGAAATATCCAATTCCTAATCGTTGTTTCCTCTGCCCGTTCCCTTTTGCAATTAACAATTACCAATTATATATAAGATCTAATTTCTAAGTATGCAATTAGCAAGCATTAATGTTAAACTAGGATTTGAGGAAATCTCCCATTAATACGCATAAAACCAAAATTTATGGATGGTTATATTATCCCTTTTGAATGTTAATTTCAAACATCATGGAATGTCATTTGCGCGTCATCGGGTTGGTCCATTCATGAAATATTCAATCCTCGATTCTGAAAACAAGTATGACGATTGTTTCCCTATTTCATACTTAGCCACTTTCCCAAAATTCTGCAAATATACAAATCGGCCGCTAAACTGCCTCATCATGCTCTCTTTTGTTTTACACGTTTTGCAATCAAAAATTCCAATACACAAAATTTGACCGTGGGACACTCGCCTCTCCTGAGTATCCCCCGTAACCCTATTTTGAATCTCATCCAATCGCTTTTCATACCTTGTCATTCGCTCCTTGCTCTCCCTCATCTCTGTGACCTTCGCACTTGTCTATAATAAAAAAATGTTTTTTTATATATATAGTACATTTTTCACTGAAAACTTTCAATCCATACGATTTGATCGTCGGGTCCTCGCGTCTCATGTGGAACTATTGTCATCCCATTTTGAAGCGTGTCAGTCTGCTTTCCTTAATTCACCATTTCTTTGAATTTCTTCCACGAATCGTAGGGTTGGTAGGTTCAAGAAATATCCAATTCCTAATCGTTGTTTCTTGTGCCCATGCCCTTTTCCAATTAGAAATTACCAATTATATACAAGATTTTGTTTCTAAATATGCAATTACCAAGCATTAATGCTAAACAAGGATTTGAGGAAATCTCCCATTAATACGCATAAAACCAAAATTTTCGGCTAGTTATATTATCCCTTACGAGTGTTAATTTCAAACATCATGGAATGTCATTTGCACATCGTCAGGTTGGTCCATTCACGAAATCTTCAATATTTGATTCTGAAAACGAGTCTGACCAACTGTTTCCCTATTTCATACTTAGCAACTTTCCTGAAATTCTACAAATATACAAACCAGTCGTTGAACTCCCCCACCATGCTCTCTTCCATTTTACACGTTTTGCAGTCAAAAATTCAGATACATAAAATTTGACCATGGGACACTCACCTCTCCTAAGTATCCCCCGTAACCCTATTTTGAATCTTGTCTGATCGCTTTTCAGACCTTTCCATTAGTTCCTTTCTCTCCCCCGTCTCTGTGACCTTCGCACTTGTCTATAATTAAAAAAAATGTTTTAATGTATATATATATTGTTTCTAAATATGCAATTAGTGACATTTAATTCTAATAGCTCATCGTGCAAGAACCGTATATATTTTCATTGATGGGTGAAAGGCTCGATGAGATCCCCTATTAATACGCATTAAACCAAGATTTGTGGAGGGTTATATTATCCCTTCCGAGTTTTGATTTCAAAATCATGAAATGTCGTTCGCACGTCGTCGGCTTGGCACGTTCACGAAACCTCCAATCCTTAATTTCTCTTCGTCGTACCCTCCACCTTCTCACTTCTAAATATGCAATAAGTAAGATTTATTGCTAACAGTTCATCATGCACCACCCATACAGATTGTCATTAATCAACGAAAGGCTCGAGGAGCTTTCCCATTCATAATCATTTTACCAGGATTTTATGGAGAGTTGTATTATCGACTCTGGTTGTTCATTTCAACCATCATTTGGAGAAAATCGGCGTTCTTATAAACCTATGGAATCAACTCGACATCAATTCTATGGAGATACAGTGAACATCTTCGGGCGTGAGGACCAAAACTTCTAGTGGTCCAGGGAATATTCTTATTACTCAACCCCTATCGCCTAAAACGAAGTAATTTGGACCTCTCGGATTGCTCATGCAGGTTGTGTCCCTGAAGTTTTTGACTATAAGGAGCTAGTATCTTGGTGCGTCGATAAATTTATTTCAGACAAAATAATTATTCCATTGCAAGACCGCTCTTCTATTTCTTTGTCACCTCAAGTCTTCTGCCAGATGTTAATATTGTTGGAGCCAACATTGGCATTAAAAGGAGAAGATTCCAAACAGTTCCTAGCAAATAATAATAATGGGTTGGACCTCTTTCCCCAATTATTGGAAGACCTGATTGTAGTTCCTGAAGATATCACAAGCTTTCAGGTTAGTTCATTTAGAAAACCATTCCACGAAATTGCCTGATTGTTTACAAGAATAACGGGACAGGAGTCCACAACAACTATTTCCCGGATGGCTCTTTATATTTTGTATTTCACAGTCAAGGAAAAAGCCATTTTTTATTGGGGAAAGTTAATTTCCCATGAAATCTATTCCCAATTGTCAAGCTTCAAAAGGGAAAATAAATTGTATATGTCATCCTACTTAGTTTTTTTGATAGCATATTGTTGCTAGTTTCCAGAATTGTCTCTATCCAAGAATGTAAACTAGGAATTCGACCCAGTAACATTTTGGTACCAGGCCTTGTGGAAGCACAAGGCCTCCCACTATTTTTATGAGGTTTTAATGGCTTCGTGTCTGTTTTCAAAGTTTTTTTGTTAGGAGAAGATGCTCCCCGCATATCTGAACAGGTAACCGATTTTTTGGACAGGAAGGGGACACTTGAACATTTGGATAATTACACTGTGATAAGGATTTTTGGCTCTAGGGAAAAACATTCTCTCCTTCCATGTCACATTACAGACAGAATGTTTGTCACAGAAGTAGCACGACAATACAACTACTGGTTGCATCTATTCCAAAAGAAGAGAAAAAAATAGTTCATTCCTCTGCCTTGGAAAGTCGGGGACTTAGTGTTGAAGAACATCAACAAAATTGACGAATTCACAGTGCATACTTGAACCTGAGATATGATGAAATCCTAAGAGAGTTCGACCCTGATAAAATTTGTCTACAACATTTACAAACACTTGGCTTCGTCAATTTCTTTTTCAAAAGACACCTAACCGAAAATAGAGATACTGGTGGCAATGCTCCTGCTTCTAATTTCAACGACCTAGACACACTGCAAAGCAGCACTAAATTGTACAGGAAACAGGGAAAAGGCCCTGGTGACAAGAGTGTTCAATCGGTGAATAGCACTCCCAAAAGTACGACATCCTGAGCATCGCTCCAACAGCCCACCATAGCAAAAAAGAAACTTAGATTTCTTCAAACGGAAGAGGAGATAATGACCCTCCTCACTCTAAAATTGATAGTTCTCACAAGCTTCCAATAGACAAGAAGAGAAAAAAAAATGTGGCACAGGCGAAAGCGCCCGAAATTTAGAGTGAGAACATGGATCTTGAGCTTGATCTGGATAGCGTACTCTACTACCTTGATCATCCCAGAGATGTCATCTAGCATAGTTGTCCAATGGACATATCTGATACCAAAAATTTTGACGAAGATGAAACCTTCATGTTCCAGAGCATTGTTTTTGACAGCCAGGCCAAAAAATTGATTATTGAAAAAAAAATGTAAAAAATAATAAAGGAAAATATCGTTCAGAGGTTAACCTTGCAAACATGCAGTTGTCCCAAATCTGTCAACTTCACATAGCGAGTGGAGATGCACTTCATTATTCCATTGGAGGCATCGAGGTCGGGAATGTTAAACTAAAGGATGGGGTCAAGGAATTGGAAGAGGCTTTGATTCCTATGCCATTTCTTGTCAATCCTTTGGCAATAGCCATGCCTGACACTCCTGCAGCCAAGTTAAAAGGATCCTCCAACCTCCTCTCATCTTGTAGAGGATATGTGGAGAATAATATCAAGAAAATAATGGAACTAGTTATTGAGGCGTGGGAAACATCACAAACCATCACTTCCCTTGGAACCAGGGTACATAATTTGCTCAAACATTTGCAGGCGGAGTTAAAAGATGAAGAACATTTCTATTTAAACACGGTCCTTCCTTTTGGCACCATTGTCAACAACATGACAAAAACAAGAAGAAGACAACAAGATATTCCATCCAAAAACCGAATCGGTCAATTAAATGCATGCTGGAAAGAAAAAGTGAAGAACCTGCATCTCATTGTTCAGTCATGTCAACAAGCCATATCAAAGAAAGAAAATCTATTCACAAGGATGTCCAAAATAAACTTAGACGAAAGGACCAACGACTTCCAAGACTCCAACTTAATCGTCAACTCCTTGCCCTTAACTAGGCATGACTTCGATAAACAGTTTGATATGTTTAAGGAGCTCTCTTTGGAAAAGTTTTACAGCATCCTTGAATATCGTCAAGATCACATCAACGACTGCCTAGTCGACTATTCAGTACAAAATGAGGAAATTGATCAGGCTCTGCGTAATCTTTCTATCGACTTCGAGGAATTAGAAAACGAACTTTTCAACATAAAAAACTGGAATGAGATCAACTTCGCCCCAATGAGAAGCTACATTGAAGAATGGCTCGAAAGGGAATTGAAGCAGGTCGTCGATGAAAGGTAGAAGGAAGTTTCCACGATTCCAGCAGTCGTCAACGACATCAATGAAAAGGCATCCACAAGAAAATAGCAAAAGGGGTCATATGTACCATTATTGTAAGTCTACTGATCGCATCTTGCTTTGTTTATCAACCCAGTTATTCCACTTTTTTAAATAGAAATGTCTAGCCAAAGAATGATACCTTTCAATTTATTTATTTTTCAGGTATTGCACTCTATCATCACCCACTTCTTCTTTCTATAGTCATGTTTCTCATACATATTTCTCTTATGGTCCGCGGGAGCCCCAATCCCAGTCTATATGACAAATGCATTGAAATTTCCAGGAATATGTAACAGACTTTTATTTTTTGATATATTTCAAATAAAACTATTTTTTTATCTCCTTTTATATTTATGTCCTCATACATTTTTATCTTTCACCAGTCTATATGACAAATTCATTTAAATTTCCAGGAACTTGTAACTTATTTAATATTTCAAACTAAACTGTTTTTTATCTCCTTTCATATTTGTGTCGTCATAAATTTTTATCTTCCACTATGCACAAATTATATTTTGTTATATACTTTCAAAAAATAAATGGGGCTCTAGATGCCACGTGTCATTTACTGCATGGATACCACATGTGCTTCATGTTGCTTTCCACATCTCCGTTGCAGTTTCCATCTACCTCTGCTACTTTTTCATAACCTTTACTACCACTATCATAACCTTTCAATAAAATTTACTACCACTATCATAACCTTTCAATAAAATTTACTACTACTATCACAACCGTAACTGTGTAGTAAAATTTACTAAAGGTACATAACTAGATAAATTTTTAAAATAAAGAATGACTACACCAAGCACAAGTAGAGAATAAAAAAAATATGAAGGGATAATGACCCCTAATCTCTAATCTCTCAAAGATGAAATTACTTCCTCTTCGAGCTACGAATTTTTAAAAAATAATAAAATTCTTGTTTAACAAAATAATGTACCTACCAAGTAAAAAATAGTTTTGAGAAAAAAATAATAAAAAAAAATACAAATTGAAAAGATAAAGGTTTACAAAATAATATAGATAGAAAGATGGATTTATATTGAAACTAGGGTGTAAATTTAAAATTTATAAAGCTTTGAGAAAAAAAGATAATAAAAATAATACAAACCGAAAAGAATGTATGTTTACAAAATAATGTAGATAGAAAGATGGATTTATGTTGAAACTAGGGTGTAAACTTAAAATTTTAGTGGAAAGGAAAATATGTGGGACACTTTTAATTATAGAAAATCATATGTATCACTGATCAAGAAACTAACCATGTGTTGAAATTTGAGTAGTTAATGCACGAGTACATATCATATGGTATCAAATTCCAACAATTGGGCATCATCAAGGAACTAACCATGTGTTGCAATCTGAGAATTGAATAGGTAGCACAAACACAAATGGAATGTTTTAAATTGTTAAGCATCAAAAGTAAATTTAAGCGAAAGGAAATGGATGGCCAACATAAAATAATTTCATTTGATAATCAAGCGCAAGTGTGGAGGGATTAATATTATCACATATCCACTTTACTATGGTTACCATACTTGTTTCTATGACATCAATACATGGTCAAATTTCAAGAAGTTGACCTATATTTTGGGTCAATATATCAAAACCTTCTCTTAGGAAACTTAGTTGTTAATTTTGTTTACATGATAATCGTTTTATTGCCTTAGACATTTTTGTGTACTTATATGGGAGGCACACTAATTGAAGAGTATCTAAAAGAAACTTGTTCTATAGAGATAATTCTATTGATTGAACTTATGCACTAATATAAAAAGGTATATCCAATAATGTGTTGCATGCACAATTGCTAAGTTAACCAATAAGAAGTAGGGATTGTATATACCCTTGTTAATGTTTCAATTGCCTTGGTAGTATTTTTTAATGGACTTCTTCACTGACTTACCAACTACCTAGTTAAAATGTAACATTGTTTATATAGTGGTTGACAAGTTTTTCAAGATGGAAGTACTTATGTGATGTTGTAAAACTAACACTATGAAGGATATAGACATTCTTTGTACAATTGTATGTGAACTTTGCACTACCTGGATCCATTGTTTCAAACAAATATGTAATATCCCCAATAGAAATGTGTTAGGTTTGTTGTCCAATTATGTAGTGTTGGTTGTGAACTTTTGTCAAATAATTGCATTACATGTGTTATTAAGTTGATTGAGTACTTTTTGTAAACATTTTGCATGTAATCCACAAATAGACATTATGTCAAACATGTTGCATGATATCTAAGTACACCATAATTAGAAGAGATAATGTGACACTTTATTATGAGTGGAATATTGATCACAACAATGCAATATCTATGGTTGCTACAACAATTGTAACACATCATAAAGACACTACAAAACTCAATAAAAACATGTGATCATGCCACTATCTCTTCAACAAATTATACAAGGTTTCTCTATGCTCCTCAAGTCTCCTTTGATCCTCCAAATTCCAGAATAGGGCTATGGCCCCACTTCAAGACTCCCATGAATTTGCAAGAGACCCACGATCTCCTCCCCACCCTCGTTGTTCTGCAAATAAGCCTCTCGGCCCTCTCCAAGACTCTAGTGACACAATCAAATGGGATTACAACCCTCTCCAACCTCGATGCTCTGCAAAAAGGGACTCGCAACCCCTCTTTAACCCTTTCAATTAGCTCAAGAGGCCTCATGGATTTCTCCACAGTCCCTATAGACCCTCACGATGTAGCAGGGAATGAAATCAAACTCTCCAATGAATCTAGGTGGCCTCTCCAATTGTCAAAACCATCAAAAAGACTTTACAGTTCCTCTAGATGTCCACATGACTTAGCAAAGAGAGGGATCAACCCTCCAATGAATATCAACCAGCCTCCTAGTGTTACGACCCTGCAAAGAAAGAGAAAACATCCCTTAAGGAAGCTCCACAAATCTCAAATTAAATTGATGCAACCACTAACTGAAGATGAATCCCAATGGAAATCTTGAATAGATCCACCTCTTTCCTAGCTAGGGTGGATGTTGCACCACCGAAACCAAACCAACAATGGAAGGGTTTTTCCAAAACCCCAATGAAAAAATTGGCTCCAAGAGCACTCCAAACAAGATATCAAATCATAATGAGGAAGGTGAAGTGCTACCCTTCCTTTATACTTCTCCATGCTCCACACTTCATTACCCTTTCTAACCCCTTATTAATGCCTGAAAATGGTTAATTGGAATTTAATACATTCCCGGACACTCGAAATCCCTTTCTCATCATCCCAACCTTTAGATATTTTTGTCCCAGTTCCAACAAGCTATTACAAAAAGGTTTCCCCTCAAATCGTATGATACAAATAACACCTTTAGTGTATTTAATTAAAGTATCCTCAATAATCACCCAAAATTATAGAAATCGTCGAAATGCCACAAAATTAAGAGCGAACTGTGCAGAAATGATCCTGATGATGAAAGATGGTTAATGGACTGGCTTGGGCCCCATATAAAACCTCCAAAATTCTCAAGCTCACTGTTAACCTCATTTTAATCCTCTGTTAGGATGACATAAACTCACAAGGTCACCTTTGATTTCATAACACGGGAATCCAAAAATGGGGACATTGCAGTCCTCCCTTCCCAAATATTGATGGTCCTCAAACAATGCCATCACCACCTTATGCTCCATCATTTGAGCCAGACTAAAATAGAAAATGACACCAGGGTCCCAAACCACCCCTAAATATATAAAGCATCCTTTGTTCAATGCATGGTCTGGAAGGTTATGGCCATAATAGGCCTCCTCAATACAACCTCTAACTAGAGAAACTCGGTACTGCAACAACTCAATCAACCCCTCAAAGAACTTCTCTACTAGGGAACCAATATCGTGGAAGTAAAAAATGGATTTTGCCTTAGTGTCAACTGCTAAGTTGTCTAATACTAAAATTATGGGGTCCCAAGCTCATCTCAGAATGGAACCACCATATTGTCACTGTTCCACCCTGATAATAACCATTCGACCGTCGTGCCCAGTCTGCATCCTCCTCTCCCAGAAATCCAAGTTGAAATACCTCTAAGGGATTAACCTACTACCATGAATAGTAATCTGCACAGACACCCATGTGAAGTCACAGCCTGCAAATCCACTTCCATGCTCGATATTGAATACCAAAAAAGGAAGTTTGTCTCGATCATTGGAAATGACTTTGAGCTGCTCTCCACAAGATAGCTATGTCACCTATACTACCCCACACTCCAACGATGTCACCAGAAAGTGCATGAACTCTGATGATTGGTCAATCGCTACACACATACTATCTTCTCCCTGCACCCTTTGTAAACCTATGATGGAAACTATCAACATGTTCTCCCACTCTTGCTTAGAAATTGGAAAGGGTTGTATCAACCTGCTAGATGACTCTGCCCCAACCTGTATTGTTGATGAGTCATACACTCCTCCATATTTCCCAACACATTGTTCGCAACATCCCTCCATGGGAACCTCTCTTGGACCTGCCTGCAAGTGATAAAGTCACCAAGGTCCCAATTTTTCCTATATGATGTGAAGCACCCTCTACTCTTAGCACCAATATACAAGGTGCTAACACAAGAATCTATTTAACTACCCCTGATAATCGAGGAAATAATAGGTTGCGTAAACTTAGTCAACTCCTTGAAAGACCACTCCTCTAAGAAACCAATTCAAAGAATCCCAAGAGTAAACTCCAGAAGATGAAAATTGACCATATCATTTGTATCGGTTGTCGAGCTGCCAAACACTGCGGTCCTAGGGTCCCAAGCTAATCTCCTAGAGGAACCATCATGTTGGCACTGCACCCCAATGATCATAACCATTTGAATGCCATAATCAGACTATGCTCCTCTCATGGACCCCCAAGCTAAAATCCTTGAAAGGACTAAACTCAATACCATGGATCATGTCTCACCAAAACATATTAGTGAAGTCAAATTCTTCCAACCTGCAGATCAACTTGATCCTGGGTATCATGAGGGAAAATCTATCTCTCCAAAGCTCATCAAATCCTCTCACAACATCCCCACAATGGTGCAGTCCAATCATTGACATGATATTGTCAATCATCCTCATCATCTGAAGCACTCTATCACTCTAATGAATGTCAGGACCCCAACAAATTGAAATTTCACCACTCCCAATGCCTACTGAAATATTTTTGAACTGATCCAACAAAGTATGGATCTCCTCATGTGCACTCTGTGGACTGATCAAATGACCCCAATGAAATACCTATATCACATCCATTATGCACCATGTCTCATCCAAATGGCTCCAATTATCCTTTCTTGTACCGATGTATATATTGACGGCATCAAATAACACCAATGGATGCCTCTACCACTTCCTGCAACACTATAAAGTGACTAGTGCATTGGTAAACCCCAAGGATACGACCAATGGATCATAATGAATTCTGGAAGTAGAATTGTGCCTATCATGCTCCCTGATCCTCGTCTGAGGATATCCCAGATTAAGATCTATCATCCAGGGATATGTTTCTCCTTGATTCTCACCCATCCACTCACCAATCCTGGGCAACCTCAACTCAATGGTGTGCTCGAAGACTTTGTCGAGAGGTCTCCTCGGTGGAAACACCCCACAACTCCATTGTACACTCTCATGTTTCAATGAATACCCCTACACATTGTTTTCGATCACTAAGTCATCCTATACCATCCTATATCATGTAGGTGCTATTGTATCCATCACTCTATTGATGTCACCTAAACTTGTTCCCCAGAGCATGTCCATGTATATCATATACTTGTACACCCAATCCATAGACGCATATACTTCATTGTGGCTTGCTCCACAAGAAATGGGCTCAACTATCTCCTCTATAGTTAAGCCTTGATATTTTAGTGGGATCTCCAACATAAGCAGCTCGTGATCCCCATAATGCAAAACAAGCGCATGGGGAAAACCCCTACGTCAAACCTCTCCTCAAGCACCTGTAACTATGAATGCTCCTCATGTGGTATTGTATCAAGAGGCTCCTCCCTAGAATCAAGAGTGTCACTCATGCCCTCATTTGTCACACCTTCCAAATATGATGGAGTCTATGTTGTTGCTAATGATGAAGAGAATTCCAACCTCAATGATAAAAAATCTCCTCAATCTTCTTTTCCTTGTCTTCAGCGAACTTAAGACAAATCTCCCTATCCATGAAAATATGAAAGTAATTGGATTTCATCTTTTCTTGTGCTTCTTTGATGATCCACAATTGGGTACAAGTGAATCCATCTACAAATCCCCTTTGTCTCTCCTCCAATTGGGTTATCCACCTAAGGTCTTCAATAAAATTATGGACGCCATCTACCCTCGTCAATACCTGCACAATTTTCTCCTTTGAGACCAATAATTGACTCTTCAAATCACGTAATGTTATTTCATCAACATGGTGTGGGTTCTCACACAAGGGACCAACTGACTCACTAGATGATACAGTGAAATGATGGGTTTCACATGGACTATCCTCCTCATACAAGATTTTTTATCTTTTGTCATATTATGGTACAACTAGGTCTACATCATCATACATATCATAAATAGGATGAGTTGTTGAATCTGCATCATAGTGAAGTGCTAACACACATGAACCATCCTCATCATCAACATCATACACAGGGAAAGAAGTTGGATCCTCACCATCGAATGATTGGAACATTTCCTCATAGTCATCGTAAGTAGGGAAAGATGTTGCATCCTCATTTTTCCCATCCAACACACTAGTGTCATCGGCCTCATCGGTTATCTCTGATGGTGTATCATAGGTTGTTGTCTTGTCTTCCTCTATTCATACATCCTCCTCATGGCTAGATGCATGCTCCTCTATCTATTCTTCATGCTCATCTATTTTTGATTTATGTTTTGTATCTTTAAATAAATCTTCGTCAAAATCCTTGGTCCATCTTCAGTACTTGATGGTGTAATAGCCACAAAAAGACAAAGTTGCACATATCTCCTCACCCAATGCTAGATAATACTGGCAATAAGGCATGTATTTACTTGTTTCCATCATCCTCTTGGCTTGTTGAATAATTTTCCAAGTTTAATCTGTGAATTCCAGACTTCTCTTCATCCCTTTGTTCACGAAATGCATTGTTGATTTTTCACCTCTGGTTCTTCTGTAACCATCCATGTCCTATGAAATCACAGGCTGGAAAGATCACCAACTCTGATACCACTGTAATATCCCCAATAGAAATGTGCTAGGTTATTTTTCCAATTATGTAGTGTTGGTTGTGTACTTTTGTCAAATAATTGCATTACATGTGTTATTAATTTGATTGAGTAATTTCTATAAACATCTTGCATGTAATCCACAAATAAGCATTCCATCAAACTTGTTGCATAAAATCTAAGTACATCAGAATTAGAAGAGATAATGTGGCACTTTATTATGAATGCAATATTGATCACAACAATGAAATATCTATGGTTGTTACAACAGTTGTAACACATCAGAAAGACACTACAAAACTTAATAAAAACATGTGATCATGTCATTTTCTATTCGGCAAGTTATACAAGGATGCTCTATGCTCTTCAAGTCTCCTTCAATCCTCAAAAGTCTAACATAGGGCTATGGCCCCACTCCAATACTCCCATGAATGTGAAAGAGACCCATAGTCTCCTCCCCGCCCTCGTTGTTCTACATATGAGCCTCTCGACCCTCTCCAAGAATCCTACAACACAAAAAAAATGGGATTACAACCCTCTCCAACCATCGCTTCTTTTAAAAAGGGGACTCGCTGACCCTCTTTGTCCCTTGCGGTCAGCTCAAGAATCCTCACAGTCAACTCTACAGTCCCCACGGACCCTCACGATGTATATGGGAATGAAATCGACCCCCCCCAATGAATATAGGCGGCCTATCCAAGTGTCAAAACCCTCTATAAGACTTTATGTTTCCTCTATATGCCCACACGGCTTAGCAAAGAGAGGGATTGGCCCTAAAATAAATCTCAGCGAGCCTCCTAGTGCTACGACCATACAAATAAATGGAAATTTTCCCTCAAGGAAGCTCCACAAATCTCCAAGTAAATCAATGCAACCTCTAACTGAAGATGAATCCACAAGATGAACCCCAACAAAGATCCTGAATATATCCCCTTCTTGTTTATATAGGATGGATGTTGCACCACCAAAACCAAACCAACAATGGAAGGGTTTTTCCAAAACCCCAACGAAAACTTTGGCTCCAAGAGCACTCTAAATAAGATATCAAATCATAATGAGGAAGGTGAAGTGCTACACTTCCTTTATACTTCTCCATGCTACTTCTAGATCTTTCCCTTTTTGACCAAATCCACATAACTCTTATTCCCATTTTTCTTTTCACTTTATTAGCCTTTTTAACCCCTTATTAATGCCAGAAAGTGGTTAATTGTATTTTAAGACATTCCCAGATGTCGGAAGTCCCTTTCTCATCATCCAAACCTTTATATATTTTCATCCCAGTTACAACGATCTATTATCTGAAGGTGTCCCCTCATATCATATGATCCAAATAACACCTTTAGTATATTTAATTAAAGTATGCTCAATAATAACCAAAAATTATGCAAATCGTCAAAATGCCATGGAACCAAGAACGAACTGTGCAAAAATTATCTTGATGATGAAATATGGTGAATGCCCTAGCCTGGGCCCCATATAGCTCCTCCAAATTTCCTGAGCTCACTGTTAATCTCATTTTACTCCTCTAGTTAGGCTGACATGAACTCACAAGGTCACATTTGAATGAAAATAAGGGGAATCCAAAAATGGGGACATTAAAGTCCTTCCTTCCTAAATATTTCTTGTCCTCAAGCAATGCCATCACCACCTAACACTCCATTGATTGAGTGAGACTAAAACTGAAAATGATACCAGGGTCCCAAACTACCCTCGAAGATGTGAAGCATCCTCCACTCAACACATGGTCCAGCAAGGTACGGGCATAAGAGGCCTCTTGAATACTACTGCTAAGTAGAGCAACTCGATACTGCAACAACTCGATCAACCCCTCAAAGAACTTCTCTACTAGGGAACCAATATCGTGGAAGCAAAAACTAGCTCTCCCCTTTATTTCAGTTGTTGAGTTGTCTAATACTAAAATTATGGGGTCCCAAGATAATCTAAGAAAGGAATCACCATGGTGTCATTGCACCACCCTGATCGAAACCATCCAACTGTCGTGCCCAGTCTACATCCTCCTCTCCCAGAACTCCAAGATGAAATACCTATAAGGGTTGAACCTACTACCATGAATAGTATCTTACACAGACACCCTTGTGGAGTCATGGCCTATAGATCCACTACCATTCTGTATCTCGAATATCGAAAAAGGAAGTTTGTCCCGATCACTGGAAATGACTCTGAGCTGCTCTCCATTGGATATCTCTATCACCTATGTTGCCCCACACTCCAAAGACATCATTGAAAAGTGTGTGAGATATGATGACTAGT
Organism: Picea engelmannii; assembly: GCA_009831015.1. Classification (NCBI taxonomy): domain Eukaryota; kingdom Viridiplantae; phylum Streptophyta; class Pinopsida; order Pinales; family Pinaceae; genus Picea; species Picea engelmannii. The sequence continues at coordinate 239,017 of ML799944.1, read as the reverse complement.
CAATCATTGCACATATATTATCTAATCCTTTCACCCTTGTTAAACCTATGATGCAAACGATCAACATCCTCTCCCACTCTCTCTCAGAAATGGGTAAGGACTACATCAACCTAGCTATATGAGTGTGCCCTTACCTATACTTTTGACGATTCGTACACTCCTCCATATCTCCCATCACATTGTCTGCAACATACCTCCATGTGAACCTCTCCCATTCCTATAAGTGATAAAGTCACCAAGGTCCAAATTTTTCATGATTGATGTGAAGCACCCTCTACTCTTAGTACCAATCTGCAAGGTGCTAACACAAAAATATATCTGACTACCCCTGATAAGCCAATAAATCATAGGTTACATAAACTTGATCAACTCCTTGGAAGACCACTCCTCCAAGAAACCAATTCTATTCATCCCAATAATAAACTCTGGAAGGAAAAAAATGGTCTCCTCATCAGTATCGATTGTCAATATGTCGAACACTACAGTCCCAGGGTCCCAAGCTAATCTTTGAGAGGAACCGTCATGCTAGAACTGCACCCCACTGATCATAATATGTTGACTATCATACTCAAACTGTTCTCTCCTCTCATGGACCCCAAAGTTGAAATCCCTGAAAGCACTGAACTCACTACCATCGATCATGTCTCGCAAAAAAATATTAGTGAAGTCAAAGTCTTCCAAACTGTGGATCAACTTGATATTGGCTATCATGAGGGAAAATATATCTCAGCAAAGCTCAGCAACTCCTCTCACAACATCCCCACAATGACACAGTCTAATCACTGGCATGATCTTGTCGATCATCCTCATCATCCGAAGCAGTATATCACTCTGATGAATTC
>ML799944.1:175722-187768 GCA_009831015.1 Picea engelmannii | reverse complement strand
GAATGCCCTTCTTGTCTCCCTATAAGAAGAAAGTTAGGGATCAGTCGATAAGCAACATGGAGATGAGTACCAAGAAGATTTCTTAGTAGATGACCAACCCATTCCTTCAGCAATAGAGCCTTCAGTGCATGATATTGGAGATCTAGATTAGAAGTGTGGCAATGAAAGCCTTGAAGATTTTGTCACAACACCTCATGAAGACCTCGATGGTGAGTATAGTGGTGAAGATTCTATTGAAAATAATGTTCTTCCTCTGAATCGTTGATTCAGACCAGTTTAGGTAAATTCAGCACCCAATCGGCCGATTCGGTACAAAACCGGCCTTTAGGCACCGAACCAGTCGGTTCTATACAAAACTAGTTGGTTCCATACAGTTCTCTACGACGCAACTAGGGACCCACAGATTTCAAAATTTTAAAAAAAGCAATAAATTAATAGAGGGGTTCCTAATACCTAACCCTAGTAATTAATGGTAATATTAAATTCTTAAAGTAAAAGGATGACATTCTAAATTATCCTTTTACTTAAACTTTTAACATCACCATTAATTGTTTCGAGATGTTTGAGAGTGGTTCCAACCTCATTGGACTTCATATGGAGAAAGTAGAATTTTAGGACCTGTTGACCACCTATTTCGACTAGGGGGTCAACTCCATGTACCATGAAGCTATGTACCTGATGGTGCATCAAAGTTGAAGACTTTCTGGTTCTACAAGGCAATTTTGGCCCTGGCACGTCTTTTTGTAATCGGAATGTTCGCTCCCCTGCATGGGATAATAATGTAATTGATCAGCATGAGTCATATTTTAGTTAGTTACCTAGGACTTTATTATTAGGAAAGTCCTTTCATCGAGTGTTTTTTATCCTCGGGTAATTTTTAATTACCCTCGAGTTTTTCACTCACAATAATCCTCCAAAGTGGTGAAAGGCGTTATAATGATCAAGCCCAATGGGTGACTAGGGTCTAGGAATATTACAAATGACCATGCTAGACGTCTTCCAGAGTCTTGCAGAATTTTGTTGAGTCTAAGTAGTTTTTTTTTATTTTTTAAAATTACCCATTTAATGGTAATTTTAATTAAATTTGATGTAAAAATGTAAAAAATGGGTCCCGGGGGATTTGGATAGGGATGTGAGTACTCAAAAGAAATGGCATGAGACCCCCTACACCCTTTGACCAAGTTTCAGCTCAATTGGACAAGTTTTGCTAGGTCATTGTCCATGAGGAGTCCAAGTCAGTCTTGAGTCAGCAATTTAATTGCTTTAATTTGGCTAAGTAAAAATGTCAAAAATTGTAAAAAGAGCAAAAATTCATGAGAAAGAGTGGGAGATGATTTCTAAACCTTTTCCTAAGTTAAAAAGGTCATTTTCTAACTTAACACAACCCCCCTTGCTTAGCCACAACCTAACTTGACCATCTCCCTAAGAAAAGTGCGCCCCCCTTGGTGAGTAACTTACTCAAACTCAAAAATTAATGGAAAAAACCACCTAAACTCCTAAGTGCGCCCTCCTAAGGTTCTAACTTAGTATTTGGGTAAGCAAAAAGGTGTTTCCCCCTCTCCCTCACTCAACCCTCAAACCCTAGCCATACCAAAACCCTAAAAGTGTGCCCCTCCTTGAGATGATCACTCTTTCTTGTTGTTTGTCACTTGGAACTCATCCAATAGGGGTCTCTCTTGCCTCCCATGTATAAAAGAAAGCCTACCCCTCCCTCATTTCACATCTATTCTCAGAGCAAACTTATGCTGCCCAAATCTCTCCCACTCCTCTCTCTCTCTCTCTCTCTTTCCCATTTCTTCTTGTAAGTTTTGTTGCAAGTATTTGCATGCAAATATTTTCTGAATAAAGGAAGCTTTGGAGGAACATCATCTTGGCATTGGGAGTCTTCTTGATGCTATGCTRTTCTTAATGAGGTGATATTGTATTKTTCTTGTGTTTTCTTGTTACTGAGCTTAGATTAAGAGATCTAAAGCAAAGTATTTTGCTTGGTTAAATAAGTAGAAGCATTTTTATTTGTTTAGTGAGGTAGTTTTAATAGAACTAGTAAAGTATTTTACTTGTTTATTAGATCTACTCACCTCTTGATTGGTTTTGTAGCGATTTTGGCACCATTTGCAGGTCACCAAGGTGCTTAAACAAGTAGATTTCAGATCTGGAAAACTACTTGTTGGGCCAACATTAACCTCTAAATTTTTTTGTTCTATTCCTTCCTCTTCCTCCATTGATTTAAGGCATTTTTTGTTCTGATTTTAGCATAAAAATATATATTTACTGTTCAGATTTTTACATATAAATTTATGTTTTATGCTAACAAAAATTTCCAAGCAATTTCAAGTCTTTTTGCAGCATTTCCAGCAAGCATTAGCTTTCTGTTTTTTGCAGGTTCTCGCCAAAACAAGGGGAGGTGTTGCCCATTTTGGGCCGCAGAACAACCCAAAAGAGCCTCCCAACTTGGGATAACAAAACCCCCTTCTTCTCTCATCTATTTCCTTAATTGTAAGCATCCCAAGAGAATCTCTTGGGCTTGCATTCTTCTCATTGTTTCAATAATTTTTGTTTTGTAATAGTTGTAATTTAATTGTGCCTACACCTTGCAAAGCGGTTTGGCTTAGCCAACTCATGCAAAATCGTAAGGCTAAGTAGTTTATTTTATGTTTTATTGTTTGCCCCACTTGTCCTTAAGACAAGGCTGAGATGCTAGGTTTAATTGCTTTCCTTTTAAGTCATTTATTCTTATTATTCACCCGCTTTGGCACAAAATTGGTAGGCTTGTCCTCCTCCTTGTGCCTTTGTTGAGGTTGCTTATTATTTAATTCATTTTTCAAGCCTTTTCTTTACATGCATTGATTTATTTTGCCTACACCTTGCAAAGAGGTTTGGCTTAGCCAACCCATGCAATAACGTAAGGCTTGCTTTCTTGCTTAATTTGTTAATATCTCTTTAGCATTCATTTGTTAATATCTCATTAAGTTGGAAGTAATCGTTATTCTTAAGCAATCTCTTATTTCAAGTTGTGGATTAATCTTAGTTTGCAATCTATTTTTCTAAGTTGGAATTAGTCACAGCTTGTAGCTTTAGGATTGGAGGCAATTTATCTAGTTTAACTAGGCACCCAGACTGGTACAACTTTCGCCACCAAAAAGGGTGCTTGTGGAGGCTACAGGGGGTGCTAAGTCGGGGACGAATTCATGGCATTAGGTGTCCCCCCTGCTTGAGCGCCCAAGTATTTTGGGTTGACCTATGGAGCTAGGGAAGGGCCTTGTTTTCCCTTCTTCTTGAGCATCGAGCAATCATTGTGGCCAAAGCAGTAAGAGTCTAGGGGTAGACACATAGTCTAGGCTTGCATCTTCAAACCTTAATCCCCCTAATCAAAGAGAGACTCTAAAATTCTCCTAAAATTTACCTACAACACTTTCACAACACTTATGCTTTAATTCCCAGCTATCTTTAGTTGTGCAAGTTTTTATGTTCAAGGCGTTTACATGTTCATGTGATTTACTTTACTGATAACTTTATTCCCCAAGTACTTTGCTTTCAAGTTGGGCACTTTTACTTTAAGTCTATCTATCTCTAAGGTTGCGCACCATCTCTACTTGGGCATTCTACTTTCAAAGTTGCGCATTGTCTCTTTTGGGTGATTTACTTTCAAGTCCTATTGCTTCATAAGTTGCGCACTAGCTTCATTGGCAGGTGATTTTCAAGTTACTTCTTTCATGTTTGGATATCTCATGTTCATTGTATATTTGGTCTAATTGTTCTTTAAATATGTTACATAGTTGTGCAATCATCTAATTTGTTAGTTCCATTGTATACTTGTTCCTAGCATATTTCATTCATATATTTCATCTTGTATTTATCTCAACTGCAAATTTATATTCTTTATTTCATTGTAATTAGATCTTTTAATTATTCTTTGTATTCTTTGTGTACAAACTTAATCGACCCCTTACCCAATCTTCGGGCACTAATCTTAGTTGTCCTTTTAGGGAAAGGTCTGATTGTCATTGAAGCTTTGCATTTGCATTGTTGCTTGTCATATATGTTAGTCTCCCCCTAACTCAATAAACTAAAATCAACTCCTAGATCACACTAATCAACTTACATAGTAAGTAGGGTCCACCCCCCTTGGCTTCCCTAGGAGTGAGCCTAGACAGAAGAAGTCCAAGTTGAGGTGACAATGGGTTTGGACTTAGGCATTGTGTCTCCAAGGACACACCAAGTGGGTTGAAGACTTCTCCACGCTTGTAGGTGTGTATTAGGACGGCAACAGAACCCATTCAAAATTCAGCAGACTTCACGGTTTTCAGGATTTCAAGATTGCAAGGATTGCAACGTTTCCAATGGATTCTATCATGTATGAGGTTATGGAACCAACATTTAATCAAGAGCACCAAGCCCTCTATGTACCTCAATGTCGGTGGCATTGATTGTTGTACTCTTCTATCATGACCCTAGTAAAAATGTACCCTTCACTCAAGTAAAATCACTTATTAGGCATGTTAAGCTTTTTGTATCTTATTTTAATGCTTAGAGGGTGACATTGATGATGAAGATCCTAATATAGGCAATGATTTTGATGATATGTAGTATTTTGTTGTAGCATGATTTTATGGACTCTAGAGGCCATTTAGAGCCTCTTTGTTGATGTATTTTGGTTCAGAGATGGATTGCACTCAGTGCTATTTTGGTTATATGCATCCTTACTTGCTATATACATGAGAAACTTTGCATATTTGTGTATAATGGTTTGGATTCATATGGATGCAGATGAATATGTATGTTTTTTTCAAAATTTGAATATTTTAAGTATTTTTGTCGTCTAGTTTTTTTCCGGTTCTAGTATGGTTCACATTTTTGGGGTCGACCGGTTCGATGACCAGTCCAGTTCTGATAACATTGGTACAAACTCTACGGACGTCGATGCTGCTCTATCCGTACAATTAGAGATCCGTACATTACTATACATACAATTGTACGAGACTCTTCCATACGCTATACGAACCTGTGTGGGATTGTGTGCTACTAGAAATGTCTCTTTCCTGGTTGCCTACTCTCTCTCTTGGGCTCGAAGATGTCATTCTACTTAGATCACTTCATGGTGTTGTGGGATGGTATCATTGTTCATCCCCCATACATGTACAGACATTGGATGCATTCACTCATGGGACAGTTCTGAATTGGTTCTTGTTACCACCTGGGAGGTACCCTATATTTTTTTCATTGGCTACACCATGGTAAGCCCATGAAGATGCAAGTCAAAATCCTTGTAGGCCATGTGGATGCTTTTGTAAGTGGTGTCCTAGGCCTTTTTGGTCGGCCATGCTTGATCCCTCTACTCCCCACTCTCAATTCCTTTCATCCTGGATAGGATTGGAGGCCTTGGGATGGATCTATTGGTACACATGGTTTACGAGAGCCAAGTTCTTTGTAGGGGTGATCACACTTTGTAGGGCTAGTATGCCCGTGGTCTTGCGCACCTATGTCATTTCCCACATGGTCATGTGTCTAGAGTCTGTATGCATCTCTTGGCATTGAGGCATTTATCATTTTACAGTTCTCAACATGGCAGTCTCACAACTCACAACATCTCACATTTTTCGAGGCAAATCACAAATCCCAATGCACGGGGTCCCGAGGCCGAAAACACATCAGGAGCTCAGATTGATCGTCATGATGTGCACTCGATGTGCCACGTTGAAGTTTTGGAAAAGGGTCGGGTTATAAGCAAAAAATTAGTTGTCGAAGGGTCATGTAGGCACATTTATGAAAGAAACGTGGCAAAAAGGGGGTCATCCATGACATGCAAAGACAAGTTCAACAGCAAAAGGAAAATAGACCATGCTTCCAACAAAACCCATGTCTCGGATTCCTTCCATGCAAAGATATTCAAGTGGATTTGGAAAAACCAGAGTAAGGGGTAATTTAAAAAGCATACTAAAGTTCATATGCTAAGTGATTAAAAAGAGGAATTAAATATTATTATAAAATGGGACCCCCCTATCCAAAGTTTGTAATATAGTGGGAGCCATTTTTTGTTTAGCAAACATGAAGAGGGCACCCCCTTTCACACATACTTTATGGTAAAAGCAAAAGTTATAAATTTTGAACCCACTTCATGAGGACGCACAAAGAAGAAATCAAAGGGGCCACCCCCTTTAGTTTTATATGGAGACTCATGTAAGTAAATTAAAGTCAAACTCTTTTTTAAAACCCCCTCATTTTATTGGAACGATTGTTAAGTGGGTAAAAAGGGTGGAGCGTAACTTCAAGATCAACCACCATATTTAAGTGAGCCATATATATGAAGCAACCGTCATTTTAAAAGAAGCCGCCAATGTAACATATTCAAGTCGTAGAGGTCAAAAAGAAGCCGCCTCTAAACTTGGTCGTGGAAGCATCCAAGTGAGTAGTGGGTTAAGAAATTATAACATTGAATCCATGCCCACATACCAATTAGATCAGCATGTCATAAATCAAATCAGCCCTCAACTAACTGTGAGCATTAAAATATGAGCATGTGGGGTCCAAAAGGAATGAGACGTTGAGAATAAAAGTCAAATCTGGATTGTTGGGGCATCTCTTCCAAGACAAATCCACCGCCGTTTAAGCTTAATCAATTAATTCAATGCCTCTTCTCAATCAAATCGGTCGATTTTCTTAGCTGTTGAGATTTATTACAGCCAATTGTTGCAAATCTAGTCAAATCAAACCCCTTAGTGGCTAGATTTTTAATGTAAAAAATTGATTAAAATCATTTTATTGTAAATGGTTTAGTCTCCAACATGTAGATGACAAACCAAAAATATTATTTTATGAGAGAGGGTCAAACTAGCCATTTTAGTGAAAAACTATATAAGGCTAACCCCTCCTCTCCTTCATGTTGTTGATGAATTGTGAGATCATAATGCCATTTTAGTTGAACTTTCATTCTCTTGAGTACTTATGGTTGATTATTATATTCCATCTCTCCTTGGCTTTTGAGTAATAGTGCTTCATAGAAAGGTAGTTGTCTATGCTTGGGTTAATTGCAAGATCAACAGATTGGTCCATCGAGGGGATATTTAGTCACATGGAAGGAAGGATATAGCCTTGGCGCCTCATCACTTCCTTTGGTGGTGTCAAGGGGCTAGGATCCAAGTGTTGAACACATCCTTTAGGGGATATCTTCAACAAGGAAAATAGCTTTCCTTTTACACCCATGCCAATCTAGTGGTTGGAGACCTCCTAGACGAAGATTTCCTAGCAAGAGCACAAGAGCAATTGATTATTTCTATACTAAGGCGGGGGTGATAGTCCATCAACTCCTAACCCATCCTTTGGTCCAAGATCTAAAGTTGACTTAGAGGTGGTTGTGATCGCAACCGACACTTGGAGAAGAAAAGGTAAGGCCGGAAGTAAGCCTCACTTTCCCTCAACCAAATCTCATTTCGAAAAATCTAAATTCTTCTAATTTTCTGTTTTATAAAAAAAATTAAAAATACAAAAAATACGTATACTAGCTTGCTGCAATTTCACATTTCATGAGCTAGGAACCCATGGGATTTTGTCTTGAAGTTCCCTTCCTCAAGGATAATTGTTTCTCCTTAGTTTGTATGCTTTTAATTGAATATTTTAAAGGGGGTAAGTCAAGATTTGATGCAGGTCTGCAGTCATTTACAGCAAGCCTACATCTCATTTTTGCCCACTTTACCAAGGTATTTTGCCAAGATAAATCTGCAAGCATTGGTCAGTGTTATCAGAATTCAATCTTGTGTATTAGAGCTATATATTGTGATGATTTGAATGTTATTTTGCTGCTGTTATAGTCCTATTTTCTGCATTAAATCAATTGTATATCAGCAGACTTTAAATAATTAACTCCTACCCCTTCACCATAGCCCAATAGTTAAGGCACTGGTCTACTAATCAATTGGGTGAGGTGTTGTTGTGTGTATTAGGGAAGCCTTCCAAAGCCTTTTGAGAGTGGGAGTTGGGCTTAAACAAGGAAAGATAAGTGTTGCGGTGACATTGGACACTCATCCTCGTGGTACCGCCATAGCATCTCAACGGACCTTGACGAGACCGCTAATCTAGTCGATAACAGTTCTCATCAACTCCGAGTGGAGACTGATCACCATATCCCATGTTCTGATAGGATCTGCCAAAAGTGTCACCTACAGGAGCCAGAGACAGAGGGGCACCTCATTTTCCGGTGCCCCATATACTATGATATCAAAGGACATTACTACTGCCTCTTGTTGAATTTTAATGCTTAGCTCATGCACATGTAGTTTATTTATGTTTAGCATTAACTACAGCCATAACAATGCAACAGTACAATACACTAGCAGAAGTAAACCAAGATCACAACAAGAATAACCATGCACAAAAGACACCAACTGGAGCTACAGGATCAGTAATTGTCTCCCTCTGAACCACTAAAGGGGGAGAAGGTACTATCTCTTCCTTCTTCTCAAATAGTTTGACTCCCTCTAAGTCAAGTAACTCCCTCTGAAGTCGGAAGGATAAACATCTGTCCTGGAGGAAATGTGATACATCATCCTTTTCCTGTGTTGTTATCCTGGAGACATCCCATGTCTTCTCAGGTCCTCTACTGCCTATACAGTGCTTTGTTGGCCTCCCGTACTAGGATAATAACCAAGATGACCTCACGTAAGGATAACAATCAAAATGGCCTCTTGTACTAGGATAATAACCAACCAAGGGAAAATTGGACTCCAGTACCAGGGATCATGGTCCAAGTCATGAGGGCTCCCATACCAAGGATAATACCCTTCATTATCAAAAGCAAACTACTACAGAGTAATGATCAAATCAATTAAAGAAAGTAGTACAAAACTTACCTTAGTCTACAATCATGCTCAATCTTGCTTTTGGTCTTCCCGAGAAGACTAAGATAGAGAAGAACTCCTCATCATTCTTGCTTGCATTCCTTGACATCTTTTGAGGTGGCTTATGTTTCTTTCCTTTCTTCCACAGAGGGTAGTGATAACGCAAATTTCAAGGTTTGTTCTGAGGCTTATTCTGTGGCAGAATGAAGGCTATCTTTTGGAGAAAATTTCAGAAGTCAAGGACTTCTCTTCTTGGCACAAAACTCTAGAATTTGAAGTATACCAGCCAAGTTCTAAATCTGATTTTGAAGACATTTTCGTTTTGAGGTAAATTTCTGAAAACTTGTTTCAAGAATGATCCTTTATGTGACTTTTGAGTGTGTGCTATAAGTGCACCTTATCCAAATCTTTAATGGATATTGAGGAGACTAGACTTGCAACTAGTAATGTGCAAGGTTTGATCAAGCCCCTGTCACTATGCGTATCATTACCCTTTGTGGAAGAAAGGAAAGCAACATAAGCTACCTCAAAAGAAGTCAAGGAATGCAAGCAAGAACGACAAGGAGTTCTTCTCTATCTCAGTCTTCTCGAGAAGACCAAAAGCAAGATTGAGAATGATTGTAGACTAAGGTAAGTTTTGTACTACTTTCCTTAATTGATTTCATCATTACTCTATAGTAGTTTGCTTTTGATAATCAAATGTATTATCCCTAGTATGGGAGCCCTCATGACTTGGACCATGATCCCTGGTACGGGAGTCCAATTTTCCCTTGGTTGGTTATTATCCTAGTACAGGAGGCCATTTTGATTGTTATCCTTACGGGAGGTCATCTTGGTTATTATCCTAGTACGGGAGGCCAGCAAAGTACTGTAGAGCCAGTAGAGGACATGAGAAGACATGGGATGTCTCCAGGATAGCAACACATGAAAAGGATGATGTATCACATTTCCTCCAAGACAGATATTTATCCTTCCGACTTCAGAGGGAGTCAAACTATTTGAGAAGAAGGAAGAGACAGTACCTTCTCCCCCTTAAGCATTTTAGAGGGAGACAGTTACTGATCCAATTGATCCTGTAGCTCCAGTTGATGTTCCCAGAGACATGGCAGTAGGCTGGAAGAGGCCTACATGAGCTCGACAGACTCTGCAAGAGGCAGAGGGACATGCAGTTCCTCGTGGTACATTCCGAGAGAGCAAGAGACCACAGAGATTTTCGAGCTATGTTTCAGCTATGAGCCACATCATTGATACTGAACCTTCTTGTCATGGAGAAGCAACAAGTCAACAGGTTTGGCAAGATGCCATGACTGAAGAGTATCAGACCATCATGAAGAATGATGTGTGGGATATTGTTCCGAGACCGAAAGGGAAGTCTGTAGTGACTTCCAAGTGGATCTATAAGATCAAACATGCAGTTGATGGAAGTGTCGAGAAGTACAAAGCGAGATTTGTGGCTAGAAGATTCTCTCAGGTGGAGGGTGTTAGCACGGAATCTGCAGAGCAGTGTTATAGGAGGGCGCTACGGAATTTCCTGTAGTGGCTACTATTACAAATTTGATCATAAAACCAAAACGACAAAGTGGGTTTCTTTGAAATTTTTTGTGGAGGAAGATGATATCCCTATTGACTTGCTGACCAAATTTCAACCTAACCCAATTTGTAATTTGAGAGAAACAACTAAAACACCAGTGCGCTACGAAATCTGCAGAGCTATTTCAGGAGTGGCTCTACGGAATCTGCAGAGTTGTTACACAGGAAGTGCTACGGAATCTGCCGAGTTGTTTTACAAAGGGCGCTACAGAATTGGCTACCAAATGCGCTACGAATTGGTCATCGCAGTCAAAGGGCATGTGGCAGCAAAGGGGATGGTGACACATCCTTAAGGATCTTAATAACCTTATCAATAATTGTAGGTGGCAGATTGATGAAGATTATTTTAACTCTAGCAATTCCAGCATTCGAGATATTCAAACAACAGCCTTCATATTTTAGTTATTTAACTAAATCCTAGAAGTTAGTAAGTAGTTGTACACATGTCAATGCTTTCTGAGTCAGTTCCTAGGAGTTAGGCAGACAGTGGTTACATGTGTCACTACTTTGTAACAGTTTCTATTTTAAGAAACAGGAGTTAGAGCTCGAATCTTGGAAGGCTAGGCAGGGATCTTTGATATATATGATATGTAAAGACAAAAGAAAAGAGGGGGCATTCGAGAGAGGGAAGACACGAGAGGTCTGAAGTAGAGTTTTTCAAGATCCAAGAAGGAGTTGCAGGTGATGTGAAGCTTTTGTTTTAATTTGAAGACCTGTCACTTTCTGTGTATAAGATTTCAGCTGATAATAAAAATTATGATCAGTTTGTTCTCTTTATTCCAGTCTTCATCTGTTCTTTATATTCATCTGCTTAGATATTTGTTGCTTATATAGGAAATATGTATGCAATTTCTGTGTTGAAAGGATTATTGTATAGGATATGCTCTAACCCTTGCCACAGACTTATCTGAGTTCTAATTCGGGTTTAGAAAGGTTTTCTGAATACTGAGTTATTCTTTCTACTGTCAGATACATTGAAGATCAAGATGCTCTTTGATTATCTTACAGTTTTGTTCCTCATAATTTTTCATTACATTTATCTATAAGCTTTGTAGCTGATCTAAGTTTTGTTAGCCTGACTTGCTGCACACAGACTATTAGATTAGGTCATTATATTTAATAGACTCCATACCCAATGGCCTTCTTGCCTTTATTGATAATTTTACCACTCTCATAGTGTTAATGTTTATGCCATTATTATAGTTCTTTGCATTTCAATAGATAACAGCAACATAAAGACAAGATCACTAAGAAATACACAATCACAAGAGACACAGCATTTATCCTGGGAAACCCTCTAGGGGAAGAAAACCCAGCAAAACTTCTTTATTATAGATAGCCAATACAATGGCAAGAGATAACTCAAGCTAATACAGAAGATCCTCTCCAAAAGATGTGCCACTCTCTCTCTTTCTTCTCCAACTGCAATTCCGAAACTTGTCTCTCAAATGAGCAAGTGAGTTGTGTGTCTAAGTGAGGCGATGGCCTCTTTATTTATACAAGACTGGCACGTGTGAAGTGTCTCTTCACTGGCAGGGCCGACTTCTCAAACTGGGTGGTTATAACCACCTTTAATATATTATGGGGCCTCTTTAATATCTGTTGGGGCCGACTTCTTATTCTGC